>SKCR01038498.1:0-132863 GCA_019454045.1 Zanthoxylum bungeanum | reverse complement strand
TCATATGGACTTTCGCCATTTATATATCAAAGTAAATAATATTACAAAACGGCAAAAGGCAATTTCATTATCACATAGTTAATTTTGTACAATAATACAATATCATTTACAAACAGTGACGCTATGGGACATAATTTCTAACAGGGTGAACACTGATCCATATGTAGATTTCTTAGAATCAACATCTGTCTGAAAATCAGAGTCTGTATATCCCCTAAGGATCATATCCTCACCGTAATATACAAGCATATAATCTCTCGTTCTCTTAAGATACTTGAGAATATGTTTCACAGCCACCCAGTGATCCAATCATGGGTTTGACTGAAACCTACTGACTACTCCCACTGCAAAACATATGTCCGGTCTCGTGCATAACATGGCATACATGAGACTACCAACTGCTGAGGCGTATGAGATATGTTTCATACCTCAACATCCTAAGGTGTCTTATGAGACTCTTCATTCGACAAATGAATTCCATGCCGATAAGGCAGATTGCCTTTCTTGGAATTCTGCATCCCAAATCACACAAGGATCTTGTCGATATAGGATGCCTGAGACATAGCTAACAATCGTTTATTGTGATCCCGAAGTATCTGGATACCAAGAACATAACTGGCCTCTCCCAAATCTTTCAATTGGAATTGGTCAGCTAGCCAGTTTTTCACATCTGATAATATCCTTACATCATTCCCAATGAGTAAATGGACTCCATCTCTAGGTTCATGGCTTTGAGCCATTCCTCTTTGTCAGAATCATCCATTGCACTACTATAGGTCAATGGATCATCTATGCCATCGCTGGAGGCGAAAACTTGTGCCTCTTCAACCCCTAGGTAGCGATCGGGTTGTCGTACAACCCTCCCACCGAGTTGGAGTACATGGACTCCATCTCTAGGTTCATGGCTTTGAGCCATTCCTCTTTGTCAGAATCATCCATTGCACTACTATAGGTCAATGGATCATCTATGCCATCAGTGGAGGCGAAAACTTGTGCCTCTCCAACCCCTAGGTAGCGATCGGGTTGTCGTACAACCCTCCCACTGCGTCTAGGTGGTAGATCATTCTGACTGGGTAGCATCTGACTATTAGATGTTGAAGGTGCTATGTATTTGTCAACTTTCGTTGACGATGGCGTGCTGGTCGAACCAGTAAGTAACTCCTCGAGTAATATTTTACTACGAGGCTTGAACTCCCTCATATAGTCCTCTTCTTGAAACGTAGCATTTGTCGATACAAATACTTTGTTATCATCATGACTGTAGAAGAATCCACCCCTAGTCTCCTTAGGGTAGCCTATAAATAGGCACACCTGAGAACTTGGCTCCAACTTTGTAGCCTTATTCTTCAGCACATCTGCTGGACACCCCTATATGCAGAAATGTCGTAAACTAGTTTTACGACCATTCCACAACTCTAAGGGAGTCTTAGGAACAGACTTATATGGAACTACATTAAGGATATGCATTATGGTTTGCAGTGCATATCCCCAGAATGAACTAGGTAGTGAGCTATAACTAAACATAGATCTCATCATGTCTAGTAGGGTTTGATTTCTCCTTTCTGCAACACCATTTTGTTGTGGTGTTCCAGGTGCTGTGAGTTGGGATACTATCCCATGCTCAACTAAGAATTCCTCGAAATCTATGTCGAGGTATTCCCCTCCACGATCTGATCGTAGAGTTTTGATTGTCTACCTAATTGGTTCTCAACCTCAGCACGATACTCCTTGAACTTTTCAAAGTATTCTTGTGATGCATTAGGTAGACATACCCATATCTTGAATAATCGTCAATGAATGTGACGAAGTATTCATAACTACCTCGGGCTTTTACATTTATCAGTCCGTAAACGTCCGAATGTATTAGCTCTAGTGGTTTGACTGACTCTTATACCTTTTCAATAAAAGGTCTCTTGGTCATTTTTCCTTCTAAACAGGATTCACAAACTGGTAAAGTCCCGAGCTTTAACTGGTTTAAGGCTCCGTTCTTTATATTCTATTTATCCGGTCAAGGTTGATGTGACCAAGTCTAAGATGCCATAGATATGAGTATCGTGAGAAATCTTTGGCCGTTTTGTTTTAGGTTTTTCAACCTTAAATATTTCAGTGTTGAGCAGTGACCTATGTGTTAACGGTCTTAACACATACAAGTTATTTTCTGAGTTCCTGTGCATATATTTAATCCATTTCTACCAATAATAAGCAAATTGCTATTAAAAGAAACTGAATAACCATCATCCAATAGTCTAGAAACAGAAATCAGATTCTTGTGAAAACCAGGAATGAATAACACATTTTTCAAATTTAAATAACTATTATTAATAAAATTTAAACGGGAAACTCCCACTGCTCTTGCTGAAACGGCATCCCTTGTCCCGACCCTCATGGTGTAATCACCTTCAGCAAGGTCCCTCCATGAATCAAGTAGCTGCAAAGAAGAACAAACATGGTTAGTGGCTCCGGAATCAACAATCCAAGCGGATTTATCATCCTCCACTAATAGAGATTCAATAACGAGTAAATCATATTTACTTGTTTCCTTTTTCTCCTTCAGCTCAGCAAGGTATTTAGGATAGTTCTGTTGGATAATATGACCCATAGCGTCACTATTTGCACAAATCATTGTGTTGTTGTAGCAAATTAACTATGTAACAAGGAAATTGCACTCTCTCTGTTGTGATTAGATCACCATAGACATATAAATGAAGAGAGGTCCATATGATTAGTTCCTGGATTGAGATGATATGAGACAGTATCAGTCCACGAAGGATTAATCATTAAATATCCCTAGCCGTAGTATTATCGAGACTGGACATCGATAATGCGGAATAGGCTAGTATTGCACTTGTGCGCGTTGTGAGGGCACAACGGCATAGTTCTATATATAAGTATTGGATACTTGTGCAAGTGCGATAGGAGGTCGTGTTTCACCGATGGTATGGGAAACAGCTTCGCTCTGGATAGACCCTTCGGAATCCCATGGTATTATGACTAGGTGTCTATGGGAGGCCGAAATCAAGGTAGGTGTGTATAGTCTTAACCTGAGACTTACATCGCTAATACTTACGACAATCGGTAAACTTTGGTTTTGGTGGTGGGGGATCTTAACTGGTTCTGTGTACACCACTTCTGGGTTTATCAGAGAATCGTAGTGTATTGGATGTGATGTCAAGACGGAAGTGTCACTCCAGTCATAATGGAGATGATGTCACGCAGGATACGGTATTAGTGCTCTTCAGTGATGCGCATCCAATCGTGATATTATGACCAGGTCATGAATATCCGATTAATAGAGACTAGTTACCAAACATCCGATATGTGTTTCGGACGGGGCAGACACTTATCCAGCCCCAGCCCTAGCACGTGATTATCCGATACTGGGCCGATATGCACAAAACAATTGTATACTACGCTTGATACATATCTTTGATATTCTTTGATGGATATGTCCGGAGAAGAACTTGGTAGACTTGGTGCTTTGCTAGGAGTCGACCTTGTCTCGTAAATCGGTAGAACGTAGTACTTGGTACGTACGTGATTCGGATACTCCGACCCATATTTACTGCCAGCTTATCCGGGGATCTCATGGGTCGCTTCCCGATAATCCACCGATGACGCACAACTTGCACTCTTGAATAATCTGGGATTATATAGAAGAGAGAGAAAATTAATCTAGGATTAATTACGGAGATATTTTATCTAGGATAAAATATCGTCTAGAGAGAGATAACGATTAATTTGGAATTAATCGGTAAATTAATATATTCGATATATTAAACGAAATTAGATTTCGACGCGGAATTAAAATTAGATTTTAATTCGGGCAAACGAGTTAATTTAGAATTAATTCGTTAGCGACGTAAATAATAATTTCGCTAGCCGCAATTATTCGATTTAATTAACGTCGCGACGTAAGCTCGGTATTTCGGAAATATCGAACCCGAACGCGTGAGTGCACGTGGGCCCACTTTCATTTGGAAACGTGTGGGGCCCACATGACACATGTCATATTATGCATTATTAATTCTAATGCATTGCATGGTGATAGTGTACATTGCACTCAATGTCATTGCATGGAAATTGAGTGTTTGACACTCTAAGCCATTGCATGATTTGTGTCATAAATTTATTATTAATTTAATGAATATTATGGCATAAATATAAATGATTTTTGGTAACAAAAATTAATTACACAAAAACACATTTTTCTCTCAAATTCTCTCATCTCTCTCACGCCCAAGTGTGGCTATTCTTCACTGGTTTTGAACCAGTTTGGGCGTGAATAAGGGAAGCCAAGAGTGGGTTTTCATGGTGTGAAATTCAAGTGCTAGCACACTTACAAGTCTTGCGAAGGTGGTAGGGAGGTTCGACCGATGAGACGGGATCCATCCGACGAAGCTAGGAGCTCCGTTTCTTCACTCAAATTTCTGTTTTGCAGGGCAGTGGACTGCCAGCAGTTTGGCGTGAAAGGCATTACGTTTTTGGCCTTGATTCGTCTTCAAATCGACATAACCGATCAATGTGAGTATTCCGCTACCTCCGTTGATGTATTCACGCATTATTTCATGTCTTGATTTGATCTTGGGACCTTAGAATAAACCAACAATGGCATCAAGAGCTAATGTTGCAAGCATGAAATTGTAGGGTTTTTAAAAATTTGGGTAAACTTGTTTTGAGCATGATTTCAATGAATTGAATGTTTGAGTATGCTTATAACATGTTTAATTAAGGTTTGATTGGATCAATTTAATGAAATAATGATTGGATCAATTTTCCCCAATGATGGAGCTTGGCCGAATGTATAAGGCATTGGAGATTTGGAATTTTTTGATTTTTGATTCATTGGATGAGTTAGAATCATGTAGGATGATGTTAATTTGAAATTAATTGGATTGAATTTTGAATTGAACAAAATCCC
Organism: Zanthoxylum bungeanum; assembly: GCA_019454045.1. Lineage (NCBI taxonomy): Eukaryota > Viridiplantae > Streptophyta > Magnoliopsida > Sapindales > Rutaceae > Zanthoxylum > Zanthoxylum bungeanum. The sequence goes on along the minus strand of SKCR01038498.1, from coordinate 127,945 downwards.
TAATTCCTTATGTGGCCGAATCTACAATGCCCTTAATGTCTTGGTAATTTTGATTTTATGAACATTGGATGTATATGAAATCATTCGGGAAGTTAATACGTGTCGATTGTGTAATTAATCGGATTGAATTCAAATCGGACAAAAAACCTTCCTTGGCCGAGACTTATAAGCATGTAAATGGGTTTGATTTTTCATTATGTGTGTGTTTGACATGTGATAATGAATTGAATATGATTAATAAGACTAATTTGGTGTTTTTAAAAAATGTTTGATTTAGTTGATTAATCATATAATGCACTTTTGATAATTAAATGTGTGAAAATTGGATTTTTGGATTTAATTAATTGGGCCTAATTTTGGAATTAGAATTTAAAATTGTAATTGGGCCTATTGGGCTTGATTTATCAAGTTTGGTTTAGGCCAAGTGGATTGGATCCAATTGGGCCAAAACCTTAACCATAACGCCCAATTGCGACTAATGAACCTTTAATGTTCAATTGGGCCTAATGGGCCAAGATTGATTTATGGGCTTATGGGGTAAATCCCGGATTGGACTTTGGTTATCGGTTTGACCCGAGTTGACCAAAAGTCCAGCCTTAAGAAATCAATCAAAAGCCCATTGGACTTTAATTGAATTGACGTTGGACGTTAATCGGTCTTTGAGACGCGTTACGATTAGATTTGGAATTTAAATCGTAAAAGGTTTATTAAATAAAGTGTAATATTTAATTTTGAATTGAATAGTGAATAGTATTAAATACATGTTAAATTAGATTTAATGATGTAGTTTAATTTAATTCATGAATCGTACTTTGAGTACTTATTCGCAAAAACGAGTTTGACTCGAACAAAATCAAATCGTTGTTTGAACATTGGATGATCACTTAATTATCAGATTAATTAATTTGATTAGATTGATTGATAGCATGCTTATGTGTGTGAATACGTGGTTGTGTTGAATGAATAATGTATATCGGATGGATATTAGATGGGTGGGCAATTTTAGAAATTGTTGTAATAAATTCGATTTATTAAATTGGACCTGCGTGTCCAGCCTTATCACCTTCTTTCTCTTTGTATTCTCTTCTCACCTATTCCCCTCTATATATATGAGGTTTCTTTAGAAGTGTAGTGTAACGGGTAGAAGTAGTACAAGTGCTAGCTTGAGTGAGAAAGGGAGAGATTTGATCTAGGATCAATGTGTAAAGTATCCATCCGCATATCATTATTATTTTATTTCATACTCGCTTTATTATGTATTTAGAATGCATGTTTAAGGGTGTATGATGATGAGACCTAACAAAGATAATTAAATTGGTAGCCAATTTGCACGCGAAAATCCCTCAATCTATATTAAGCAAATATCCTTCCATTGAATGATTTGGTTCAAGATCCGAAGTTGGCATTGGTTTGTTTTTGACCAAAGTCAAGACCTTTGTCAATCAAGGATGTACTTGAATCATGAGAGTTTTGTTGCATATTGGTGTCTTGTCCAAATCGTGATTTTTATTGGCCAAAGTCAAGATCACTTTTTGTCCAATGACATTGATTACGACTTTCCCGTCAATGGGTCCCGCTTAACTGGAATCATTAGGTTTGTTTTTGGCCAAAGCCAAGGCCTAGATGATTCGGAGGATATGGTTAGGAAAATGTATTGGATACATTGACATTATACATATGTTTCGGACTTGGATGTCCACCTAACGGATCTAGGAATTGGATGAGATCCAATTGATCTGTGAGATCTACCTAGTTAAATAACATACAGCTTTTTATGGGCCAAAGTCAGGGTTGTGTGTTATTTAATAGGATCCTAGCCCACTAGGAAACACGGTTTCCCGAGTACTCCACAGAGGGTTCGAGACTCGACGAAAAATAGTGGGAGGCAAGTATTGAATTTGCAACATTCGTTCGAATACTCGCAAACACGCTCATTTTATTTTACTCGTCATATTTATTAAAAGTATTAGTTGGACTAATATTTTATGTTGTTTTAAATTATATATATAGTTGGACTATATACAAACTCATTCAATATATAGTTGATTTTATAATTGGATTATAGTAATCAATATAATTGAATTAAAATGATAGTTGATTTTATAATTGGATTATAGTAATCAATATTAAAATTATAGTTGATTAAATAATTGGATTATTGTAATCATTAAAATAAATAGTACCTTATTAAAATTGATTAAATAGTTGGACTATTAAAATCAAGATAGAATTGAAAAGGTTGAATATTTAAAATATATAATCCTTGGATTAAATGTTTTAAATGATTAATTTTCAATTGGGAATTAATAATAGGTTAATTTATTTGATAAAATCACTTATTATTACTAAGCCCATAATTAAGCAAATAGTAGAGCATAAAGTCTTTGGAAGATTTATGTGATGATGACTTTAGTGCTTAATTAATATACTTATAATAAATCTATCTTTAGATTTAAAAGTATTAAAGTTGCAATTAATAAATCTTGGAGAATTAATTGACTATTCTAGTGGAGAAAAGTCAAAGTTTGCAATTTGGCATGTAGCACAAGGTGCACATCGTTTCGATATTCCGAAACCAAGGCTGGCCAAAGGTTTGTGAAATATTGAAAAGGATAATTGACATATCTCAAAGTGACTACCATTTGGATATGGAAGACACGAAGGAATTAAAGAAAGGGCGATGCTCTAACTTTAAAAATATTGTCAAAGTTATGTTCACAACTAGTATTAAAATTAGATTTTAAATACTTAGTGTGGTACATAAAATATATGTATTGACGTCAGAATCCGCTGTGAGCTGGGTACTGGCTTCAAGCCGAGATTTCTCTGCAAATCAGAAAACGGGACGAAAGTCGCTGTTTCGACAGCAGATACCTAAGTTTAGGAACTACCCTTTGGGTATGTACTTAAATAGGAAATGTTATATGTAACTAGTTTAACTAGAGACATTATCTCTATATCAGTGTTTAATCCATTGCGGATAAAACCTTTATATTTAGAACACTAAAGTGTTCATTTCATTATATAAAGATGATACTGAGATAAATACATTGGATGTAAATAACAGAATTTATATTTTGAATATAAATAAAATCTCAAACATATAAAATGACAAATAAATAGCTCAAATTGATTTGATCAATAGAGACTTATTTGTGGCATTGTTGTCTAGGACACAATTAAAGAAGACTCGTATATCCACACTTTTTAAGAGTGGGTACTAGGAGTGATTTGACTATTCAAATAAGGTCTACGAATCTAGTTTTTTAGGTTAAAAACCTAAAATACTATTTACTTGGTAATAGTAAAAGGGCCACCGATCTGTTAGCCCTATTCATGGTGAAGTAAGTGGGCCCATATCTAGCTAGGCTAGATGTGAACATGAATATTCGTGACCTTAACGGATGTGACATCACATTGTGGTTATGTGTTTCTTTTGAAGAACACAGATCGGAAACTTTAGAATTCGACACGAAGTAGACAAACAGATCGGCTGTAGTATTATTCCGCCACGGTAAAACCGTAATGGAAAATACTTAAGCAGTAAGTTTCATACGTAAATGAAAGAGTACGGTATTCTTTCATATGAGGACTCCTCCGAGACACGTTAGTTAGACGGTGTGTCCGAACCAAAAACCGAATTTTTGTTGGACATGATAAGGTTTATCACGAGTCGCTCTAAGCTACAATTTCCTTCAACAGGATATGTATTAACAGTGCAAAACTTATTTAGAATAAGGTTCCAATAAATCTGTTTTACAGATATCATATAGGATATGAACAGGGAAGAAACGAGGTTTCTCATTCCTGATAATTTGGGTATGCCAGGCATAGCGTTTGGATGATACCAAACTAAGGACCCAAATTGGATAAGTGCCAATATAGGTTATCCTAAGGGAAACCTTAAATATAGTACTTGTAAATCCCACATGAGAACAAATATAATTGTTGCTCACCATGCGGTTTTCCTGAGAGGAATACCGATATGCAGTGGTCAGTGGGAGGATAGTGATACTCGATGAAAATCGTGGAGTGATACTGTTTAGGCACGAAGTCCGTAATGGAACACAAAAACAGTTCATCTATGATGAAACTATACCATTAATCTTCAAATACACAAGAAACTAGTAGATCGGATAGAGTCAGAAAACAACCTAGGGTATGGGTTTCTGATCTAACCTCATAAAGATGTCAATCTTATGGAGGTGTACCATCCGACTACGTTATGAGGAAGTGATACGAGGTATCGACTCCCTGTTATGGCAAAGTGCCATGAGTCCGAAATGGATTCCATGTATAACAACTATGTGGATACTAGTTGTTTTACCACAAGGCGGTGCCTATGGTACATTAAACGTCTTCAAGGAAGACATACATGGAAGGCAACATACCAACGTGCAAACCTAAGGTTTTGAAGGAAAGGTATCGTTATCAACATTGTGTTAATAACGGTTCAACCTTTTTACCTGTTGCCATGGTAAATCCATTTTGAAGATGCTTGTTGATAACTGTATATTCATTTATGAAATATGTCATTTACAAATCAAAATCGCTTTCCTGAAAAGGAAACCTTTTGGAGGATGTTTACAACATCCTGACGATTTTGTATAACCGACAAACCAGGTTGCGGGTTATTCGATCCATGTTGGATTGATGCAAGCATAAGGTTCTTGGAACTGTCGTTTTGAAATAATCATAATGGTTTATGATTTGACTCAAAACGAAATAATTCTTGTGTATAAGGAGGGTTAGGGGGAGAGCGCACTGACAGTGAAATTCCCATAAAACAATTGTTGAAAGCTTGGCTTTCAATAGAAATTCTCCGTAGAATTCTGGGAGATAACAACCTTTATTAGAGGAATAAAGATCTACTGGGATAGATTTGGAGTTGTTAACACTCTCTGGGAAAATTGTACATTTAAAATGTACTTGTATTGGTGTCTCATACGCTTCGAGCATATGGAGTCACAATCAGGTCAATCCAAGTGACAGTCACTGGATTGAAGTTAAGAACATCTGATAGTATCTCTGAGAACTAAAGATGCTATCTTTTACTATGGAGAATGAGAACTTGAAGTGACTGGGATCAACTGCTGCAAGTTCCAAACAATTAAATACTATGGTACTATAAAGTTTGAATAACGGAACAACTGAGCTGGAAATATTCCGAGCAAGATAACTGTTGCCGAATAAACAACAAATGCGGATTATTGCTACAGCTGAAGGCAGCAATAGAAGCCATTTGGATCGATAATAAATCTAATTAGATTAGATATAGTTCTGTTAGCGGCTGAACTAGGCGTCAGCATAGGCTAAGGAATTAAAGGTCTCATCGACGATCCAGATATATACTTCTATATCATATGATTCGTTCGGATCATACATCGTGGCAATGTGATGATCGTATAAATCGCGTCAAACAACAAATCCGCTGACGAAAACTTTTCCTCAGCAATTTGAGTGAACCTTACATAGTTCGGGTGTAGGACACTCGAGTGACTGGCTATGTGCCAAGTGGGAGATTGTTGGATAATATGACCCATAGCGTCACTATTTGCACAGATCATTGTGTTGTTGTAGCAAATTAACTATGTAACAAGGAAATTGCACTCTCTTCATTTTGTGATTAGATCACCATAGATATTAAATAAAGAGAGGTCCCTATGATTAGTTCCTGGATTGAGATGATATGAGACAGTATCAGTCCACGAAGGATTAATCATTAAATATCCTAGCCGTAGTATTATCGAGACTGGAAATCGATAATGCGGAATAGGCTAGTATTGCACTTGTGCGCGTTGTGAGGGCACAACGGCATAGTTCTCATATATATAAGTATTGGATACTTGTGGCAAGTGCGATAGGAGTCGTGTTTCACCGATGGTAAGGGAAACAGCTTCGCTCTGGATAGACCTTCGGAATCCCATTGGTATTATGACTAGGTGTCTATGGGAGGCCGAAATCAAGGTAGGTGTGTATAGTCTTAACCTGAGACTTACATCGCTAATACTTACGACAATCGGTAAACCTTGGTTTTGGTGGTGGGGGATCTTAATGGTTCTGTGTACACCACTTCTGGGTTATCAGAGAATCGTAGGTATTGGATGTGATGTCAAGACGGAAGTGTCACTCCAGTCATAATTGTAGATGATGTCACGCAGGATACGGTATTAGTGCTCTTCAGTGATGCGCATCCAATCGTGATATTATGACCAGGTCATGAATATCCGATTAATAGAGACTAGTTACCAGACATCCGATATGTGTTTCGGACGGGGCAGACACTTATCCAGCCCCAGCCCTAGCACGTGATTATCCGATACTGGGCCGATATGCACAAAACAATTGTATACTACGATTGATACAGATCTTTGATATTCTTTGATGGATATGTCCGGAGAACTTGGTAGACTTGGTGCTTTGCTAGGAGTCGACCTTGTCTCGTAAATCGGTAGAACGTAGTACTTGGTACGTACGTGATTCGGATACTCCGACGACCGTATTTACTGCCAGCTTATCCGGGGATCTCATGGGTCGCTTCCCGATAATCCACCGATGACGCACAACTTGCACTCTTGAATAATCTGGGATTATATAGAAGAGAGAGAAAATTAATCTAGGATTAATTACGGAGATATTTTATCTAGGATAAAATATCGTCTAGAGAGAGATAACGATTAATTTGGAATTAATCGGTAAATTAATATATTCGATATATAAACGAAATTAGATTTCGACGCGGAATTAAAATTAGATTTTAATTCGGGCAAACGAGTTAATTTAGAATTAATTCGTTAGCGACGTAAATAATAATTTCGCTAGCCGCAATTATTCGATTAATTAACGTCGCGACGTAAGCTCGGTATTTCGGAAATATCGAACCCGAACGCGTGAGTGCACGTGGGCCCACTTTCATTTGGAAACGTGTGGGGCCCACATGACATATGTCATATTATGCATTATTTAATTCTAATGCATTGCATGGTGATAGTGTACATTGCACTCAATGTCATTGCATGGAAATTGAGTGTTTGACACTCTAAGCCATTGCATGATTTGTGTCATAAATTTATTATTAATTTAATGAATATTATGGCATAAATATAAATTGATTTTTGGTAACAAAAATTAATTACACAAAAACACATTTTTCTCTCAAATTCTCTCATCTCTCTCACGCCCAAGTGTGGCTATTCTTCACTGGTTTTGAACCAGTTTGGGCGTGAATAAGGGAAGCCAAGAGTGGGTTTTCATGGTGAAAATTCAAGTGCTAGCACACTTACAAGTCTTGCGAAGGTGGTAGGGAGGTTCGACCATGAGACGGGATCCATCCGACGAAGCTAGGAGCTCCGTTTCTTCACTCAAATTTCTGTTTTGCAGGGCAGTGGACTGCCAGCAGTTTGGCGTGAAGGGCAGTACGTTTTTGGCCTTGGTTCGTCTTCAAATCGACATAACCGATCAATGTGAGTATTCCGCTACCTCCGTTGATTTATTCACGCATTATTTCATGTCTTGATTTGATCTTGGGACCTTAGAATAAACCAACAAGTTCCTTTTCCAATGCCCATTCTTATCGCAGTGGAAACATTTTCCTTTGGGCTTGGCATCCTTGGAGCCTTTCTTGTTCTTCTTTTTCTTGGGCTTTCCCTTAGCCTTTACAGTGCTTTTCTTCTTCTTCTTTACAGATTTAGAAGACTCGGCAACATTTGCCTCTGCACTGGACTTACGAGGATCCACAAGCATGGACTCGTAATGGGTGAGCTCATTAAGCAGATGGGTCAAAGTAAAAGACAACTTATTCAGAATATAGTTTCTTTTAAACTGCAGGAAACTCTTCGGAAGACTTTCCATAATAATGGTCACCTGGCTACGCTCGTCAATACGAGCTCCATGGGTTTCAGCAGTGTTGAGATAAGTCATCATCCCTAAGATGTGCTCTCGGACTGATGTCCATCCTTCATTCTAGCAGTCATTGCTGAGACCATGGCCTCATGGCGTTGACGCTCCGAAGGCTGCCCAAACATGCCCTGCAATGACTCCATCATCTGAGATGCTAGAGCCATAGGTTCATGCTTTGCAGCAAGAACCTCAGACATCCCTGCTAGCAAGTAGCAGCATGCTTTCTCATTTGCTGCGACCCATTTCTGGTACGTATCGCGCACAACTTGGCCACTATTTCTGGCCGGCTCGGGAGGATGTTCCTCCGTCAGGACAAACTTTAGGTTTTCACAGACTAGGATAGCGTTCATGTTACTTTTCCACTTAACATAGTTTTCCCCGGCTAATTTATCGTGTGAGAGTATGGAAATAATTGGAGAAACCGTGGCTGAAAAATAAAATAAACATGCATTTAACATTCATTCATCGCATATTAAAATCATCAAAGAATTTTGGCATAAAATTAAACATGATGCATAAACCATGAGTAATGAATTAGAAACCTAAGAGAATTACTATGCCACAAAAATCTATCATCCCACAAGTAAGTGCCGCCGTAGGGTAGGTAAAGTACTCGCATGATAGATCGAGACAATCTCAGTCAATTAATATATGCGGGAATAACTCTTATTCCTATATTAAACAACTACCGATTTATTTGATCAAGGAATTTCATTAACAGTTAATTACTCATTTGTGACTGTAGCCCGCCATTTCGGGATTCTTTGACTTAACGAGTGAAGTGCCGTCGTAGGGTAGGTCAATTCACAAGATACATCTAGAATCCCTATCCTCTCGGAACCCAAACCTGATATTGACCTAAAATGGACACCGTCCATAGGGGGACGAAAACAAAGCCGTCTCGAGGCACCTTTTGAATCTCACGTTTTTGGATTAACAACGGAGATCGCGGGATATACTGTCGTATATCCCTCTCCCACTCACTATTTTAAAAATTAAGGTTTCTATCTAAAATATCTAATATTTTATTTTAACTAGTGTGGATAAACTATGGCGGATAAAGCATAATTATTATTTACACTAGTATGTCATAAGTGAGCTAATCAATTTTCACTATTAAAATTGTGTCACTAATATATCATTAGTCTCTACAAACAGTTATACTCCATTAAACTAATTTAATTAGAGTGGTATAAGTGAGCTATTATATTTTAACTCTTAAAATACTAGACACTCTTAAGTCTAAAATTTATGGAATTCTAAAAGGTCAAAATTTTAATTAAACATTTTAATAAATTTTAGTGCGTTATAAAATCCAATGGTACGTGGAATTGTATCCCGAGTGCAGACCATATTACCGTCCATTTGGAATCAGCTATTGAATTTATATCCGGGTTTCCATCCTATATACCAATGAAGTTTATTATGCACTAATTAAGCCCAATATTTTAGAATTCAAATTTAAACCATAAATCTAATTAATCTAATTAATTGATTTTCATGCATATCATTTTCTAACTTAAACATTTTAAATTACATAAAATCATAATTTTATGTCTATAATGATAATGCATCTATGACATGTTATGGCAAGTAAAATGCATGAGTGGGCACCCTAAGCTATATGACATGTTATTCAAACAATTCGAAATAAACATACATATAACAAAAAAATTATTATTTTGCATTGACCGGGCCCTTATTTTTTCTATACTAATCTAATTAGTACAAGAGATTCACCAAGGCATTCCTTGGTCTTCAAATCCCGCTCCAAAGTGGTGTTGGCTCCCTTTGCGACTTCGGTGCTCCAAATTACAAAAAATTGAAACTTTATATTGAAAATTAAAATTACAACAAATGTAAACAATGGCCTTATGGCCTTGCATCCCAAAAACAAAATCAACTACACAAATAAGAGCCGGAAAAATTTACGACCAACGCAAAATCCATTCATCACATGGAATAACAAAACCATTCATCATATGAATATCACAATGTGCCCACTCATCTAAACATGCATATCATATTTATAACTCATATAAATATATTAAAAAAAAGAAACTTTAAATGAAAAAGTGAAGGGTTAAGAACACTTTTCAACCTCGCTCTTGATGACAATTGTAGGAAATGCTTTCCTCGCGCAGCGGAAGCGATTAGGCACACGGATCGACCTTCAAAAATTTTTTTGTCTTCCCTTCCTTAAAGCCGAATGGAACCAGCACTGCTACTGAAGTTTTACTTCTGTTTTGGACAAGATATCAGCCCCGGAATGCGCGTGAAAAAGTCCCCGAATAGTCCCCAAACTACAGTGAATTATTGGACTATTTTACACACGTTACACACGCGAACTGCACCCAAACCAACCCCTGATTTGCGTGACCTGCTGTAGCATTTTTGGTCTGATTTTTCCACTAAAAAAGAATCCTAACTTAGCCCCAAAAGGTCCCCAAGGTGTTTCCCAAAACCCGATTTAAAATAAAACAAATTGAGTCCCGAATCAACCAAGTGATTCACGACAATGGGCAGTAAAATTGTCCCAATGCCGTGAGATGGAGATGAAAAGAATAATATGTTTTGTTCAACGCCACAAGATCTTCCGAGCTATATCTCATTACCAACGGAAAGTAGTGTGGGCTACACACACAAACAAATCCCTAAACGTTTTAGAGATTAAATCACACACTAATAATATTTTTCTTATTCTAGTTCTTCAAAATTGTTTCTCAACTTTTGAGAGAATTGTGAAGAAGAAGAAGGTGGCTAGGGTTTGGAATGAGAGCATTACTCAAAAGAAAATTAAGTTTTCCTTTTATACTTAGGTCAATTTTGTTTCACTCAAACAAAACAACCAATCCCCTCCATTTGGTAGAATTCAGCCAAGGGTAGGATTTTTTGAATAAATTTTGTTTCCAAAATAAACAAATCATATTCCTTATACACCAAGGAATTCGGCCAAGGCTAGGATTTTTGATTAAATTTTGTTTCCAAAATATACAAATCATATTCCTTATACATAAAGGAATTCGGCCATGCCCTTTATTTCTTCATTAATTTTGTAACAATATTATTTACTTCCATAAAGTCAATATATGTTACAAATTAAATATATGATTAATATTTTGAAAGTCATTACTCCAAATTAAATCAAGGGTCTCCAAAACCCATAATATAGAAATTACAATCTTAGCCTTATTAAATTATATCATATATATAATTCAATTTTTATATTTAATAATTATCATATAATTATTAATACCATACATTAACTTTTAATGTATAGTTTCAAGTGTGACATAATTAATATTATTAATCATATTAATAATATTTATTCTTTTGTGAGTATATAATTAGACTATCCAATTATATTAAATATGCTATAGTAAATCGAGCTAGCACGGGGACCAAATGGACCCACGGTTCCGAGCTCCAATAATCTCGAAATATTAATTAAGCTCTTGATTAGATATTCCGAATTATTAACTCCGGGTTATTCCACTAAGAACCTGAAGTTGCTCTCTCATTGCCGCAGATGAAATATTCAGTCGAACTAAGTCGTTGTCTATCGATATAGTCATTACATACGAATTGATCCTTCACGAGTATCTTATAATTAGAGCCAGGTCATAATGTCTGTTATACCCCTCTAATTATTTTTACCTTAAGTACCATTGATTCTCTAATGAACGATTTATTCATAACTATTATGAATATTAACTTTCTGTTCGTAATAGAAAGACTTGAGCGCTCAAATCGTTCAAGTACCGAATCAACCCTTAAGAAAGATACTCATATACTTCTCGCAAGAAGGAGTGAACTACATGTCTATGTAAAACGTTCCCAGCTATAAAAAAAATTGTGCCACCAAAGTACGTAGCTATTGGTGGGACTGCTACACCAACCTCACATTTGTAAATCAAATGACACAGCCTGCCATGCAGGAGTTCATAGTACACTCAGGATTAAGATCAATCCATATATGACCATCAAGTAGATTGAAATGACTTTCTTTGCTTAACGGATATTATAAGAATGTCATTTCTATCTGGGTCTAGACCTATATGATTGCATCATACAAGGTATCTCCATTCTCATGTCTCTACATGGACGATCCAGATTAAGATCGCCATACAAATATAGAATTGACCGCAGCTATAGATAAACCACAAACAAAGTACCCGTTTTGTTTACTCTCTATGGACTATTTATGATTACTAACTTCAGACTTAAATCCTCTGGTGTATGACACTCATACACTAAGTCTGAAGGTACTTAAGTAATCTACGGTATTTATGAAGATATATAATATGCGAAAAATAAACAAACAATTTGATAAATGAATAATGCATCATTTTATTTCAAAACAAATCAAACCGTTTACATCACATGTAGCTCTAGGGCTTACATCACAACAATAAAATCCCATGAAATTCACATGTGCAAATTCCCTCATCAACACTTTCCAATTTAACAAGATTTTAGGATCCCATCCAATTTAACAAGATTTGGGATATTCTCATCCCCAAATTTGTGAGATTGTGTTCCCAAAATAATTTAAGAAAATATCTCCCAAATCAATATGATTTGTTTTCCTATTTGGAGATCCCTGTAAATCATTATAAATTAAGGACCAAATCATCATAAGAAATAGGCTACCTTGGACTACAAGACTACTTCTTCTTCTTCTTTGACGTGAACTCCCTCAAAATAACCCTAGAATCACCAAAAACAAAGACAAAAAAACCAGCAACCAGCGTGAGCTAAACAAAACCAACCAGCGTGAGCCAAAACAACCAAACAGTGAACCAAACTGAGACCAAAACAGCAGCCCCATCACCGAGAAACAAAAACCACAAAATCACCAAAAAAAAAACTTCCAAACCGTGAAAAACAACCACCAAATAACTAGCAAAAATACCATTCCAAACTGTGAAAAACAACCATCCCAGAAGACCAAAAACAACCAGCAAAAACACAGCCCAAAAAATAACAGAATATAGCCCAGAAACAACCCCAAAACAGCAGCCCAAAACCGTAAAAAAATCAGAAAAATAGCAGCCCAAAAACTGTGAAACAATAGCCCAAAAATAGTGAAAATCGTAACCAAAAACAACAAAAAACCAGAAACCAGCGAAATAGTAAAAACAAGAACCAGAAAATAGAAAAAACAGAAACCAGCGAAACATAAAAAAGGAACCAGAAATAGCAAATTAGCAACCAGAAAACAGCAAAACTGCAAGCAAAAATAGCGAAACAGCAAACAGAAACAGTGATCCCAATGGCCTAACGCACTTCCGAGAAAGAAACTTAAAAGGTAAGACCTGAGGGCACCCTTTACCATATTTATTTTATAGTTCCAGACGATGTATGCTTGGCTGGACGCAAAATACGTCCAGTTGGGTTTGTGAAGTCCTACATTAAAGACAACCAAATTTCTGGTCACATTCTTTTATTTCTTCGCATTTTGTTATTTATTTTTTTATCTATTTAGTGCCATTTATTTTGTTATTTATCTTTTCATCATTTTTTTATTATTTTGCCCTTTTATTTTATTTATTCATATGGTGATTATCCGCATATGCATGATTATATTTTTTATGTCCGTTTACATTACATTAATGATTATACATGTTATTATCCCTGCGGTATATCAGATGGAAGCCCAGACGAAAATTCCGTATCCGAATCCGAATGGACGGTAGTGCGGTCTGTACTTGGGATCAACTCCACGTACCACTCAGAAATACTCATATACCCCCCTTTTTATTTACTATTTATTTATTGACGCTTTTCTCACTTTTGATTGATTTTCGTTATTGCATCTCGTACTTCTTAATTTAATATGCTTTTTGAATCGTGTTATTATATTATTTTGATTGGGTATGTTATTATGCCTTTATTCAATTTTTGCATGAATTGAATTAAGACTTGGCTATACCATTGTGTGAACCCGTCCATTATACTAGCATAAGTAAGGTGTTGGACAATTATGACCCATAGCTTCACTATTTGTACAAAACATGGTGTTGTTGTACAAATTAACTATGTGACAAAGAAATTGCTCTTTTATTCAATCGTAATTGGATTAATAGGATATATAAATGATAAAAGTCAATGTGATTAGTACAATATTAATAAGATATGAGACAATATTAATCCAATAAGGTTAATCATTAAATATCCCCAGTCGTAGTAGTATATCGAGACTGGACATCGATAATGCGGAATTGACTAGTATTACACTTGTGCGTGTTATGGAAGTGTAACGACATAATTCTCATATATTTGGGTATTGGATACTCATGCAAGTGTAATAGGAGATATGTTTACCGATGGTACGAAAACAGCTTCGCTCTAGATAGACCCCTCAGAATTCCATTGGTAGTATGACTATATGTCTATGGGAATCCAAATCAGGGTAGGTGTATTTGGTCTTAATCTGAGACTTGCATAGCTAATACTTGCGACAATCAGTATACTTTGGTTTTGGTCATCCGGGGTCTGAAAAGGTTATTTGTACACCTTATGTACTACAGTCATCGGGATAATATGACTAGGTCATGATTATCCGATTATAGAGACTAGTTACTAGAGATCCGATATATGTTTCGTACGGGGCAGACACAATTCCATCCCTAGGCCTAACATGTGATATCGATACTGGATCACAATACGCAATACTATGCATACTACGCCTGACAAAGATTACATATTCCTTAAAAGATATTTCTAGAGAATTAGGTAGGCACGATGTTTTGCTAAAAGCCAACCATGTCTTGTAAATCGGTAAGAACATGGAAGATATTAATCTTATTAAGGAAGATGAATCGGCTACGTATGAGGAAGCGATACAAGGAATCGAATACACGTTATGGCAGGATGCCATGAAGTCTGAAATGGATTCCATGTATATCAACCAAGTTTGGACACTGGTTGACGTACCAGAAGGCATTAAGCCTATTGGTTGTAAATGGCTCTTCAAAAAGAAGACATACATGGATGGCAACATACAAACGTACAAAGCTATGCTTATAGAGAAAAGGTATCATCAAGGTCAAGGTGTCGATTACGATGAAACTTTTTCACCAGTTGCCATGATTAAATCCTTTCGGATAATGCTTGCTATTGCTGCATATTTTGATTATGAAATAGGCAGATGGACGTCAAAACCGATATCCTTAACGAAAACCTTTTGGAGGATGTTTATATATAACAACCTGACGATTTTGTCATGCCAAGACATGCAAATAAGGTTTGCAAGTTAAACCGATCCATTTATGGATTAAAGTAAGCATCGCGTTCTTGGAACCAACATTTTGATGAGATCATAAAAGAATACAGTTTCATTCAAAACGAAGATGGTTCTTGTGTATATAAGAAGGTTAGTGGGTGCGCACTGACATTCATTATCCTATATGTTGATGATGTATTGCTTTTAGGCAATGACATTCCCATGCTACAATCGGTGAAAGGTTGGCTTTCATTAAAATTCTCCATGAAAGACCTGGGAGAAACAGCCTTATTCTAGGATAAAGGATCTACCAGGATAGATCTAGAAAGCTGCTGGGACTCTCCCAGAGCTCGTACATTGACAAAGTGTTGAAGAGATTAACATGGATCAGTCCAAGAGGGGGCTGCTTTCGGTGTCATATGGCGTCTCTCTATCTAATGACATGTGTCCTAAAACTCAAGTTGAGAGAGATATAATGAGTCAGATCCTATATGCTTCTACAGTCGGATCGATCATGTATGACATGATATGTACGCGACCTGATGTCTCATATGCTTTGAGCATGTGTAGTCGCTATCAGGACGATCTATGTGATGGTCACTGGATTGCTGTAAAGAACATCCTTAAGTATCTTAGACGAACTAATGATGCTTTCTTAGTCTATGGGGAATGAGAACTTGAGGTCACTGGGTATGCCGATGCAAGTTTCCAAACCGATAAAGACGACTGTAAGTCGCAATCAGGGTACATATTTTGTTTGAACAACAGAGCAGTGAATTGGAAATCATCCAAATAAGAGACTGTTGTCGATTCAAAAAAGAAGTGGAATATATCGCTGCAGTTGAGGCAGTAAAATAAGCAGTTTGGATCCGTAAATTCCTAATTGGATTAGGAGTAGTTCCGTTAGCAGCTGAGCCCATACATTTCTATTGTGAAAATAACGGGGCTATAGTACAGGCTAAAGAACCGCGATCTCATCAACAATCCAAACATGTACTTCGACGGTTTCATCTGATTTATGAGATCATACAACATGGCGATGTGAAGATCGAAAAGATCACATCAGATGACAGCATTGCAGATCCGCTAACGAAAGCTATTTCTCAGCAAATGTTTGAGCGACATGTACATAGTTCCGGTGTTAGATACTTGAGTGAATAGCTATGAGCCAAATGGGATATTGTTGGACAATTATGACCCATAGCATCACTATTTGTAGTAAACATTGTGTTTTTGTACAAATTAATTATATGACAAAAGGAAATTGATATTTTATCATTATTGTAATTGGATTACTTGGATATTTATATAATGATAAAAGTCCATATGGTTAAATCAGATTAATATGATATGAGACATTATTAATCCACGAATGATTTAATCATTAAATAGCCCTAGTCGTAGTAATATCGAGACTGGACATCGATAATACAGAATAAACTAGTATTGTACTTGTGCGAATTATGGAAGCTTAACGGTATAGTTCTCATATGTTTAAGTATTGGATACTTATGCAAGTGCGATAAGAGGTTCTGTTAGCCGTTGGACCGAGAACAGTTCGCTGTGGATAGACCCACTCCCTTCATCTTGTTCTCGGTTTTGTGAAGAAAAATTGAGTGAGGAATGAGTTTGGCCTTGGCCGAAACTTGTGTGAGAAAAGGAGAGAGAGTGTTGTGTTATCTTTGTTTAAATGATTTCTAAAAACATATACCAAAATTTTGGTCAAAGCTTTTCAAAAAAGGCTAAACAATTTTGGGGGCAAAAATGCATTAAATGCATTCAACAACTTCCATCAACTATTCACATCAAAAGTGACTAGACATCACTTCACTCAAAGTGATGTGACTTCCATCACTTGATTGACTAGTGATTTGACGCTAGATGTGACTTGTGGCCGCAATTGAATTTGAAATGCGAGTGGGCCCGTAAACACTCCCGGGCTCAGGTTCTCTAATTCTGAATTAACGAATTTTTTGTTGCGACGTAATTAAATAATTATGCCTAGCAAAATTTCTATTCACATCGCTAACGAATTAATTCTAAATTAACTCGTTCGCCCGAATTAAAATCTAATTTTAATTCCGCTTCGAAATCCAATTCGTTATAATATATGGAATATATTATTTTATCGATTAATTCCAATTAATCGTTCTCTCTCTTTTAATTAATATTTTATCCCAGATAAAATATCTCTGTAATTAATACCAAATTAATTTTCTCTCTCTTTTAATTAATCTGAGACTAATAAAGTGCGAGTCATAGGTCATCGGTGAATCTTCGGGAAGCGACCCATGAGATTCCTGGATATTTTGGCTATAAATCCGATCGTCGGACTATCCGAAACGTAAGTACCTAGTACTACGTTTTTACCGATTTACAAGACATGGTTGGCTTCTAGCAAATCACTGTGCCTACCCAATTCTCCATAAATATTCTTACTGGAATATGTGATCTATATCAGGTGTAGTATACGTATTATTGCGTATTTCAATCCAGTATCGGATGTCACGTGCAAAGCCTGGGGTTGGTAATGTGTCTGCCCCATACGAAGCACATATCGGATCTCTGGTAACTAGTCTCTATAATCGGAAAATTTGTTACATGTGAACTTAGATGAACTTTTGATTTATGCATGTGAAATAGAATACCATTGGGAATGTATGTTGCTAGATTCGATTAAATTATTGCACAAATCACATCATTACAAGTGGCATAAGTAAAGGACCATTCTGAACCCAATGGTTTGAGGTCTTCCCTTGCGAGGGGTGAGTGCGGCCTTAAATCTTTGTCCCAATTCACACCGCGGGCTACTCCGTACTCCCAACTGAACGGTGAGCCCGAAACAGCATGCGTCGCCCAGTTTCTGTGTCCCACAGTGATCATCATCTCCACTATAACTAGAGTGATACTTCCATCTTGACATCACACCCAATACACTACGATTCTCAATATACCCAGAAAAGGCGTACACATAACCTGTTAAAGCCCTGGATGACCAAAACCAATGTATATTGATTGTCACAAGTATTAGCGGTGCAAGTCTTGGGTTAAGACCAAATACACCTACCCTGATTCGGACTTCCATAGACACATAGTCATACTACCAATGGAATTCTGATGGGTCTATCCAGAGCGAAGCTATTTCTGTACCATCGGTAAACACAACCTCCTATTACACTTGCATGAGTATCCTATACCCAAATATACGAGAACTATGTCGTTATGCTCCCACAACGCGCACAAGTGTAATACTAGTCTATTCTGCATTATCGATGTCCAGTCTCGATAATACTACGACTAGGGATATTTAATGATTAAACCTTCATGGATTGATATTGTCTCATATCTTATCAATCCGGAACTAATCATATGGACCTTCTATCATTTATATATCTTGGTAATCTAATTACAAATGATAAAAGAGCAATTTCCTTTGTCAAATAGTTAATTTGTACAACAACACCATGATTTGTACAAATAGTGATGCTATGGGCCATAACTGTCCAACAATCTCCCACTTGGCCTATAGCCAATCACTCAAGTGTCATACACCCGAACTATATACAGTTCGCTCAAATTTCTGATGAGAAAATGCTTTCGTCAGCGGATATACATGATTATCATCTGATGCGATTTATAACGATCATCATATCGCCACGATGTATGATCCGAACGAATCAGATGAATAGTCGAAGTACGTATTTGGATCGTTGATGAGACCATTAATTCTTTAGCCTGCGTTGTAGCCTAGCTCAGCTGCTAACAGAAATACTCCTAATCTAATTAGGATTTTTTTCAATCCAGAAGGCTTCTATTGCTGCCTCAGCTGCAACAATATTCCGCTTTTGTTGTTATCACGAAAAATATCTTGCTCGGAAGATTTCCAGCTCACTATTCAGTTATTCAAACTGTGTAGTACCTGTGTTGCGACTTACAATCGTTTTATCGGTTAGGAAACTTGTTGCAGTGAACCCAGTCACTTCAAGTTCTCATTCTCCATAGCTTAAGACATCATCCTTAGTTCATCTAAGATACTTAAGGATGTTCTTAATATCAATCCAATGACTATCACTTGGATTGGCCCGATTGTGATTCCATATGCTCAAAACATATGAGACACCAGGTCGCGTACATTTTTCAATGTACGATTTCTCAGAGATTATTAACAACTTTAAATCTATCCCAACATATCTTTATTCCTAGAATAAAGGTTGTTTCTCCCAAGAATTCTAAGGAGAATTTTCATCAAAGCCAAGCTTTCACCGATAGTTTTATTATGGGAATATCATTTCGAAGAAATGATTTGTCATCATTTTATAGGACAGTCACTTTCAGTGCGCTCCCACTAACCTCCTTATATACACAAGAATCATTTTCGTTTTGAATTAAATCATACACCATTATGATTACATCAAAATGATAATTCCAAGAACGCTATGATTGCTTCAATCCATCCATGGATCGAGTTAATTTGCAAACCTTGTTTGCTAGTTATGGTACGAAAAAATCGTCAGGATGTTGTAAACATCCTCCAAAAGGTTTCCATTAAGGAAAGCGGTTTTGGCATTCAGTTGCCATATTTCATGAATGAAACATGCAGCATCAGCAAGCATTATCCAAATGGATATACCAATGGCAACTGTTAAAAGGTTTTGTCGTAATCGACACAATGTTGATAACGATACCTTTTTCGCTACAAGCCTAGCTTTGTTTGTTGGTATGTTGCCTTCCATGTATGTTT
The DNA here is from genome assembly GCA_019454045.1 of Zanthoxylum bungeanum. NCBI lineage: Eukaryota > Viridiplantae > Streptophyta > Magnoliopsida > Sapindales > Rutaceae > Zanthoxylum > Zanthoxylum bungeanum. Next base: position 108,077 of record SKCR01038498.1, on the reverse strand, counting down.
TCCTTGAAGATTTATATAGTACCAATAGGCACAATGCCTTGCGGTACATCAACCAGTGTCCAAAGTTGGTTGGTATACATGAAATCCATTTCAGATTTTATGGCATTTTGCCATAATAGGGAGTCGATACCTTGTATCACTTCCTCATACGTAGTCAGTTTGTATTCCTTAATAAGATTGACATCTTTATGAGGTGAGATCAGAAACCCATACCTCTCAGGTTGTTTTCTGACTCTCTCCGACTTTCGCGGTTCTTGTGTATTCGAAGATTATTGATATATTTTCATCCTTGATGAACTATTTGTGTTCCATTAAGGAATCGGTGCCTGGAATAGTATTACTCTGATTTTCATCGAGTTTTACTTTCCTCCCACTAACCACTGCATATAGGTATTCCACTTAGGAAAACCGCATAGTGAACAACAATTAAATTGTTCTCTTGTAAGGTGTATAAGTACTATAATTTGGTTTCCCTAGGATAACCTACAACTTAGGCACTTATCCGATTTGGGTTCTAGTTGGTATCATCCAAACATATGCCTAACATCTCAAATCTTAAGGATTGAGAAAACCCGGTTTCTTTACTTTTCATATCTAATATGAAAGTCTGTCAAACAGATTTTTATGGAACCTTATTCAAAATAATTGTTGCACTCTTTAATGCGTATCCCTTGAAGGAAAATGGTAGCTCAGAGCGACTAATGACTAACCTTATCATGTCCAACAAAATTCAGTTTCTCCGTTCAGACACACCGTCAAACTGACGTGTTTCAGGAGGAGTCCTCATTGAAAGAATACTATACTCTTTCAAGTATTTGAGAAACTTATTGCTTAAGTATTTTCGTCATGGTCTAACCATGATGTTTTAATACTTTAGCCGATCTGTTTGTCTACTTCGTGTTGAAACTCTTTGATTCATCAAAAGTTTCCGATTCGTGTTTCAAAATAAACACATAACCATAATGCGATGCCACATCCGTAAAGTTACGAAATATTCATATCCACCTCTAGCCTAGCTAGATATTGGCCCACTAATGTCACTATGAATGAGGGCTAACAGATCGGTGGCACTTGCACTTTTACCAAGTAAAGGTGTTTTAGGCACCTTGCCTAATAAACTAGATTCGTAGACATTATTTGAATAGAATCCAATCTGTCCTAGTATCCACTCTTCGAAAGTGTGGATATACGAGTCTTGTTTAATGTGTCCCAGACAACAATGCCATTTATAAGTCTCAACTGATTCATTCAGTTTGAGATATTTGTTTGTCATGTTATACGTTTGAGATTTATTTATATTTAAAATATAAATACTTTTATTCATATCTAATGTGTTTATCTCAATATCATCTTTATATAATAAAACACTTTAGTGTTCTAGAATATAAAGGTATACCCGCAACGGGTTAAACCCTTATATATAGATAATGTATCTAGTCAAACTAGTTACATTGTAACAGTTTCCTAATTTAAGTACACAACCGAAGGGTAGTTCTTAAACTTAGGTTTCTACGGTTAAAACAACGAATTTCTTCCCGTTTCCAATTCGTAGGTAAATCTTAACTGAAGTCAGTATCATGTTCATCAGCAGATTCTGCACATCAATACATATTTATGTACCACATCCAGTATCTAAAATCCAATTTTAATACTAGTAGTGAACATGTTTATGACAATCATATTTGAAGTCAGAGGCTTGGTCGTCTTCAATTCCTTCATGTTTGCCTTGTCCATACGGCAGTAACGCTTCCGTGTCCCCGTTTACCACAGTTTAGGCAGACATTCTGGGATATGTCATTTGTCTTCCCAGAAGATTATAATGATTTTGCCTTTACCCTTTTCCACACCCTAGAAGCCTTTGGCCAAGCCTTGGCCTTCTATAATGTCGAAATAAGGTGCGCCTTGCGCTTATTGCCTTATTGCAAGCTCTAGCTTTGTCTCATTGAGTATAGCCATTAACTCTCCAAGAGTTTTCTTTTGCAATTTGTACTTCTAAGATCTAAGGATAGATCTATGAAGATCCTTCAATTTCATTATCATACTATAAGGATCTAATCCTTAGTTTTGACTAAGAAATTAAGAGTCTATTTGGCAAGCTTATTGGATTAAGCACTAAAGTTATCATCACATGAATATTCCAAATATCTTGTTCTACTATTTGCTTAACTCCGGGCCTAGGCTCGAGACGTCAGTATATCAAATAAAGTAACTTCTCAGTCACCCAGGACTATCCTGAGATTTTATTCCCAATTTGCAAATTAAAGTCGTTTAAATACATTTTCACCCAAGATTATGTTTTAAACACTAATCTTTCAATTTATCTTGATTGCAATAGTCCAACTATCCAATCAACGATTTTAGTTACTATTCATTATAATGATTACTATAGTCCAACTATATAATCAACTATAATTTAAATAGTTAAATTCAATTATATTGATTATTATAATCCAATTATAAAATCAACTATTAATTGAAATAGTTTGAATACAGTCCAACTGTTTAATTAAAACAACATTAAATATTACTCCAACTAATATATTAATTTATTTGACGAAATATTTGAAATGAGCGCGTATGGCAAGTAACTAAACGAATATTGCAAATTTAATACTTGCCTCCCACTATTTTTCGGCGAGTATCTAACCCTCTGTTCAGTACTCGGGAAACCTTGATTCCTAGTGGGCTAGGATCCCGTTAAATAACACACAATCTTGACTTTGGCCAACAAATTGTATGATAATTAACTAGGTAGATCCCTAAGATCAATTGGATCGCATCCAATTCCTAGATCCAGTAGGTGGACATCCAAGTCCGAAACATATATCTTATATATGCCAATATATCCAATATATTGCCTAACCTTTTTCCTCTGAATCGACTAAGCCTTTGCTTTGGCACAACAAACTTAGTGATCCCAGTTAAGCGGAACCCATTGACTATGGAAAGCTTCGTAATCGATGTCGATGGACAAGAAGTGATCTTGACTTTGGCCAACAAATCACAACTTGGACAAGACACCGATATGGAACAAAGCCTTCATTATTCAAACAAATCCTCGACGGACAAAGGTCTTGACTTTGGCCAACAAACCAATGCCAGTCTTGGATCTTGAGTAAGAATCACTCAATGGAAGGAAAAATGCTTAATATGTAGTGAGGGTTTTTCGCATAATTGGCAACCAATTAATTATCTTTGTTAAGGTCTCATCATCATACACCCTTAAGCATGCATTCTAAACACATAATAAGGCGCGTAAGTAAATAAATATAATAATGATATGTAGATGGATACATGTAGGCACTACATTTTTGCATGTAAGTCCCGATGATGAGTCTCGTATGGAGACACTACCTCTTTGATTGTGAAAGCCGCGGGAAACGGACGTCGGAAGGGGAAAGTAGGAAATTTGCATTTGGATGGATTTAACTCACTTGTTTCGCTTTGGGTTCGCTTGTTGGACCTCTGTTTTAAAACACACCAAGCCCAATCCAAAATAATTAAAATATTTAAAATACATGTCACAAATTAAAACCAATTAAATTGAAATTAAACACAAATTAAAACCCATTAAATCACATCTCACAAATCAAATAATTAAAACCTTTAAAATACATGTCACAATTTAAATTAAATTAAATTAAATAACTAATTGAAATGAAAATAAATTAAAACCTATTAAATTGAATTAAAGCAAATTAAATTTAAAATTAAATTAAAGCTAATGCAAAAATTAAATAAATCACTCACCTAATTTAAATAATTCGTTGCCTTAAATAATTAAATTAAATTATAATCAAACTAAATACACGTATAAATTAATTGATTTTGTTTCCTATTAAAGCCATGCATAACCATAATTCCCCTACCCTCTTACTATAAAAATAACACAAACTAAACCCTAAGACTGGCTGGCTTATCTCTCTCACACGGCACAAAAACAAAAAACCATAACAAAACCTCTCTCCATCTCCTCTTATTCGGCAGCCACAAACAAACAATAAACCCTAATAATTCAACGTAAGCAGCTCTCACACTGACACGGCACCTGCTTCTTGACTCTCCATGGCACCACAAAAAATAGAAAAACCATACAAACTCACGTCAAAGAACCCTAAAGCCCTAGTTCTCATTTTACTCTCGACGGAACTGACTAGCAAGCCATCAGCACGCCACCGACCTGCACCCTCTATAAGCTCACGTAACCAGCCCCTCACCAGCCCTTGAACCTGCCTTCATCACCTTCAATGCACACTGCTCACAAAATCCATACAGTCCTCACGCCTATAAGCCACAAATAGACCTCACACCAACAAACCCTTAACAGCCCACTGCCTCTTACGTAACACCCATTGCCTCTTCTCACACTAATCTCAACAACTCCAACTACCTCACGCCTCAAAACCTATCACGCCACCTGCCAACAGCCCCTCACGTGAAAAATGAGAAGCCCTCATCAGCCCATCACGCCTCACACGTAGCCTTAACGCATCAGCACTCACAAACTACACACAATAAGCCATCTAGCCCCCCACCACACACATTAGCCTCAGCTCACGCACCATAGCCTACTTAAACTCACTGCCGCCTAAATAAACTTGCCACCTCATAGCCCTTTAGCCTTCATCACACCACGTAGCCTTCACCTTGCCCGCAAAATTCACATAGCCTCAACAAATAACAACCACGCTACAAATTCCCACTTCGCCGCCTGCCCTAGATAGCCACGTTGCCTCCCGTTCAAAAAACACCTAAAAGCCACTTACGCCCACGTTGACACCCCCCACGCACTCAACAATAAACACGCCACAATCTGCCGCATAACCTCCCAAAAATCACGCCTTAAACTGCCTTCAACTGCCCTCCAAAAACTGCCTTCAACAGACCCAAAACTGCACGTATTTAGTCCCATAAACTGCCCAAAAAACAGTCCAGAAAACTGCCCAGTAAAACCCACAAAACTGTCCCACAAAAACCCAAACAGCACCCTGAAAACTACCGCAAACTGTCAAGGAAAACTGTACTATTCGACCTCCGAAACTGCCATTTTTTATCACCAAAACAGCCCACATTTTAGCCCTAAAAGTCGCAAAACAGTAAGGCCTAATTCGTGACCATAAACAACAGTGAAACTGAGGAAAAAAAGTGGTCTGAACATCAAAACAGCGAGGAAAGATGTTGAGCTAATAAATCAGAAAAGTAACGGATCATTTACCCTTCGGACGGCCGGGTAACGCCCTTTCGTGAGACGAAAAAAGAGGTTAGACCTGAGTGCACCATTTTACTTATTATCTTTCGTTTATTTTATTTATTTTAAAAATATTATTGCATGAGAGCCATTTGAAGCATGATGTGATTGTTGGATGGACGGGATATGTGTTCCCTTTTGTGGTATATCGGATGGAAACCCGGACATAAATTCCATAGCCGATTCCGAACGGACGGTATTACGGTCTGCACTCGGGATACAACGCCACGTATCACTTAAGGGACACGTATTTCGTCTCATCCAAACTTGTATTTGAGCATGTCGTAGTTTATAGGTCGTTTATTTATTATTTTAAGCATGATTTAATTTAGTTTTGTTATTTAATTTTTAAGCATGATTATGTTATTTTTAAACATGTTATTTTAATTAGTTTAGGTTTATGTTTGAATAGTGATTCGTTTATTTAATTGTTCAATATGCTCATTGTGTGATATCGTGTTTGCCGTTCAAAGACTTACTTTCAAGCATGCAAACTTAGAATAGGATTTATTTAGCGAATGCATGTTAGATCTAAATACCTTTGAGCATGATTATTGAGTAGACTCGGTTAATTTATTGCACAAATCATATCATCACACGTGACATAAGTAATGGACCATTCCGAACCCAACGGTTTGAGGTCTTCCCTTGCGAGGGGTGAGTGCGACCTTAAATCTTTGTCCCGATTCACACCAGGTGGCGACTCCATTATTCTCCGGTTTAGTTCCCCGTGGACTAATCCGTACTCCCAACTAGGCCGCGAGCCTAGAACAACATGCGTTGTCAAGTTCTGTTTCCTACAGTCTGGTGACTCCACTGGGGAATGAGAATCGGCCCCGAAATAATGGCTTGTAATGTTTGGATTTATACTTTAATTAACCGTGTCTATAGTGGGTTAAGTGGTTTAGTTAAAGGCATTTTCAGCGAGAGCCTTCGTCAGCGAGAGACTTTGTCCGCACTCCCGTAAACCCACATGTGAACCTTAGTCGTAGAACTAGTAGAAATTATTAATTTTTTTATGTTGATGTTTTGGACCGTTGTCATTTGGATTCAGTTGGACTTGTTGTCATGAGGTATGGGCTTGTTGGGCCATTTAAACTGGGACGAGTCTGTGCTTTATGGAAATCGGGCCAAAAGGTTCTAAAATGCTGATGGGCCAACTAGTGTAAAATTATTATGAGCTTATATATTACATGCATCACACGCATCTCATGCATACATGCATTATGTTAACCCCCGCGTCTTAAAAGCCATCATAGATATCCGTTGGGTTAGGAAAAAGAAGACTTGTCAAAGAAGAGTTTAGCAAACATGGATATCGTGGAAAAGGAAACCGAGGAACAGAGAACCTTACGGCAATGATAGAAAGACCATTGGGGGGCCTTCAAAAAAAAGGAGAAAAAAAAAGAGAAAAAAAAAGGAAAAAAAAGAAAAAAAAAAGAAAAAAAAAAGAGAGAAAGAAAAAGAAAATAAAAAGAGAAAAAAAAAGAGAAAAGAAAAAGAAAATAAAAAAGGGTAGTTTAGTCCTTAATATTTAGACGTAAGTCCGATGATGAAATTGTTTGTTTTAGGGTGAAATCTTAGAAACGATAAACTCTTGATGTGCTTTTATCTGATGCTTTGAGTTATTGATCTATGTTAGACTCGTAAGCACTTAATTGTAGGTTCTTAGCGGTGAAAACCTGAGTAGTTGGCAAGATGACTAGTTGAAAAAGATTGTAGGTCGGTGAATGACCGTTTACTTAGATGTCTATCCTGACTTGCTTGTGTTATGATGTGTGGTATGGTTGAAAATAAAAGAAAAAGTCTCTAAAGAAAAGAAATAAACCGCCTATAACTGATAAGCGTGAAGCTACCCATGGGCGAGTATTAGGACCACCATGAGGAGAAATGCTACCTTAAAGGGTAGATGTGTTGAAAAACAAAAATGAAAATGAAAAAAAAAAAGAAAAAAAGGGACAAAAGAAAAGAAAAATAAAGCCATACCACATTGAGCGCGAAAAAGCAATTGCAGAGCATAACTGAGACATCTAGGTTGGTTTGACCAATCGATCCCGATTTTTGAAAGAAAATCTTCGAGTTAGCTTACCTAAGGATTAAGCTGCGAAAAAACGTTTGCACACACACACTTTGAGTCTGGCATAGATCATTTATTCAAAAAATCAGATTTGAGTTGCATTGAGTGTTTTGAATGTTCTCTGGTTTCATTACTGGGCATTCCTTGAGGACGATAATATGTATAACTATTGGGACTATTTCGTAGCATGTGATATAGTGTGATGATATGGAAGGCCCCACCATGTGGTTCATCTTGACCAAGTGTAAACAGCGGAGAGCAGAAAACTAAATCAAGACTAGGAGCGACCAGTCTACCACCCCGTGAATAAGAAGAATAACAACAAATTGAGCCATGAGACCAGAGAGAAGACTGAGAAATCACATGGAGAACTGGAAGAAGACCTAACCCAGCGAAATAGGAAATTCATTCATGCATGCATGAATACACATAACATATTTTGCATTCTTTTTTATGTTTTTTTTTGTTTTGTATTCACAGGTTTTAAAGAAGAAAAAGAGAAAGTAGCAAAGACAAGCCAACCAGAATCAACAACATATGAGTAGTAGTTTTGGGGATGAGTGTAGAGTTCTAATATATGTCCCAAGATCAACAAATCAAGCAAGAAAACGCATGAATACACAACATAGGAGGTGCGGAATATACTCACAATGGTCGGTTTTGATGCGAAGAAGAACACAAGCCATTTTCGTCCTCCATTGAGTTCGGCAGTAGCTCTCCTTGACAGTGGGCTGCTCGGTTTTGGGGTGTCTTCCTCCTTGTTCATTCGGCCATGGATGTCACCATTGAAGCTCCAAGCTTCAAGCTTTTCCATGCTCACAAATTCGTTTCCCTATCACCTATGTATCACTCATGGTGTGCTAGCACTAAGTCTTCTTCCTTGCTTCCCCTTGATTCGGTCAAACCAGAAACATTTGTGAAGAAATCGGCTTGAAGCCATGAGAAGAGGAAGAAGAAAAGAGAGGGAAAAGAGAAGGAGAAGGGTTTTCACGTGAAACCGTGAATGGGAGAGAGAAAAGGTAAAATGGTTTTTACTTATATATTTATTTTATTTTCCAAAAATAAAATCAAATACAAAAGCATTTACATTTTTCCAAAATGAATTTTTGATAAAAAACCCTTCAAAAACCGTGAAAGGTTTTCCCTCCAAAAAAATCCATTAAATGGCCTCACCTACTTACATTGAGAATAAAGACAATGTATCATCCCATAAAGGTGACTAGATACATCCATCAACTAGTCGTGTCAAGTAATGAGACTTCGCGATGTGATTTGCGGGTCCCACTCGTTTCAAAATACGAATGTGTCCGCAAACACTTTCGGGCTCAGTTTCGCTAATTCCGAATTAACGAATTTCCGTTGCGACGAGAATTAAATGATTACGCCTAGCGAAATCACTATTCACGTCGCTAACGAATTAATTCTTAATTAATTCATTCGCCCGAATTAAAATCTAATTTTAATTCCGCGTCGAAATCCAATTTCTTATAATATATCGAATATATTATTTTATCGATTAATTCCAAATTAATCGTTCTCTCTCTTTAATTAATATTTTATCCCAGATAAAATATCTCCGCAATTAATCCCAGATTAATTTTCTCTCTCATCGAATTAATCCAAGATTAATTTTCTCTCTCTTCCAATTAATCCCATATTAATTAAAGTGCGAGTCATACGTCATCGGTGAATCTTCAGGAACCGACCCATGAGATCTCCAGATATGTTGGCAGTAAATACGGTCGTCGGACTATCCGAACACGTAAGTATCGCGTACTACGTTTATACCGATTTACAAGACAAGGTTGGCCTCTAGCAAAGCGCCATGCCTACCCAATTCTCCAGAAATATTCTTACAGGAATATATAGATCTGTATCAAGCGTAGTATACCGTAGTATTGTGTATATCGGCCCAGTATCGGATAGTCACGTGCTAGGGCTGGGGCTGGATAAGTGTCTGCCCCGTCCGAAGCACATGTCGGATGTCTGGTAACTAGTCTCTATAATCGGATATACATGACCTTGTCATAATATCTCGATGGCCGGCCAGCACTTAAGAGCACTAATACCGTATCCTGCGTGACATCATCTCCACTATAACTGAAGTGATACTTCCGTCTCGACATCACACCCAATACACTACGACTCTCTGATAAACCCAGAAGCGGTGTACGCAGAACCGGTTAAAGCCTTGTACCACCAAGACCAAAGTCTACCGATTATCGCAAGTATTAGCGATGCAAGTCTCAGGTTAAGACTATACACACCTACCTTGATTTCGGCACCCCATAGACACATAGTCATAATACCAATGGGATTCCGAGGGGTCTATCCAGAGCGAAGCTGTTTCCCGTACCATCGGTGAAACACAACCTCCTATCGCACTTGCATAAGTATCCAATACTTAAATATATGAGAACTATGCCGTTGTGCCCTCACAACGCGCACAAGTGCAATACTAGCCTATTCCGCATTATCGATGTCCTGTCTCGATAATACTCCGGCTAGGGATATTTAATGATTAATCCTTCGTGGACTGATACTGTCTCATATCATCTCAATCCAGGAACTAATCATATGGACCTCTCTTCATTTATACATATATGGTGATCTAATCACAAATGAAGAGAGTGCAATTTTCTTGTCACATAGTTAATTTGTACAACAACACCGTGATCTGTATAAATAGTGACGCTATTGGTCATATTATCCAACAATCTCCCACTTGGCACATAGCCAGTCACTCGAGTGTCTAACACCCGAACTATGTACGGTTCGCTCAAATTGCTGAGGAAAGGTTTTCGTCAGCGGATTTGCGTAATTATCTTCTAACGCGATTTATACGATCATCACATCGCCACGATGTATGATCCGAACGAATCAGATGAATATAGAAGTATATATCTGGATCGTCGATGAGACCATTAATTCTTTAGCCTATGCTGACGCCTAGCTCAGCTGCTAACAGAACTATATCTAATCTAATTAGATTTATTATCGATCCAAATGGCTTCTATTGCTGCCTCAGCTGCAGCAATAATCCGCATTTGTTGTTAATTCGGCAACAGTTATCTTGCTCGGAATATTTCCAGCTTACTGTCCCATTATTCAAACTTTATAGTACCGCAGTATTTACCGGTTTGGAAACTTGCAGCAGTGATCCTAGTCACTTCAAGTTCTCCATCTCCATAGTTTAAGACAACATCTTTAGTTCTCTAAGATACTAATAGATGTCCTTAACTTCAATCCAATGACTATCAAATGGATTGTCCCGATTGTGACTCCATATGCTCAAAGCGTAAGAGACACCAATACAAGTACATTTTAAATGTACAATTTCCAGAGAGTGTTAACAACTCCAAATCTATCCCTGTAGATCTTTATTCCTTGAATAAAGGTTGTTACTCCCCAGAATTCCACGGAGAATTTCTTATGAAAGCCAAGCTTTCACCGATTGTTTTATGGGAATTTCATTATCAGTGCTCTCTCACTAACCTCCTTATATACACAAGAATTATTTCGTTTTGAGTCAAATCATAAACCATTATGATTATTTCAAAACGTCAGTTCCAAGAACCTTATGTTTGTTTCAATCCAAACATGGATCGAATAACCCGCAAACCTCGTTTGTTGGTTATACAAAATCGTCAGGATGTTGTAAGCATCCTCCAAAAGGTTTCCTTTTCAGGAAAGCAATTTTGATCTGCAACCGACACATTTCATAAATGAAATATGCTGTTATCAACAAGCATCTTCAAAATGGATTTACCATGGCAACAGGTAAAAGGTTGAACCGTTATTAACACAATGTTGATAACGATACCTTTCCGTCAAAAGCCCAGCTTTGTACGTTGGTATGTTGCCTTTCATGTATGTCTTCCTTGAAGACGTTTAATGTACCAATAGGCACAATGCCTTGTGGTACAACAACTAGTATCCAAAATAGTTGTTATACATGGAATCCATTTCGGATTCATGGCACTTTGCCATAATAGGGAGTCGATACCTTGTATCACTTCCTCAAAACGTAATCGGTGGTATACCTTCATAAGATTAACTTCTTTATGAGGTGAGATCAGAAACCCATACCCTAGGTTGTTTTCTGACTCTATCCGATCTACGCGGTTCTTATGTATTCGAAGATTAATGGTACAGATTCATCATTGATGAACTATTTGTGTTCCATTACGGACCTTGTGCCTTGAACAGTATTACTCCGATTTTTATCGAGTATCACTATCCTCCCACAGACCACTGCATATCGGTATTCCTCTCAGGAAAAACCGCATGGTGAGCAACAATCACATTGTTCTCTTGTGAGGTATATAAGTACAATACTTATGGTATCCCTAGGATAACCTACATTTGGCACTTATCCTATTTGGGTTTTAGTTTGGTATCATCCAAACATATGCCTAGCATACCCAAATTATCAGGAATGAGAAACCTCGTTTCTTCCCTGTTCATATCCTATATGATATCTGTCAAACAGATTTATATGGAACCTTATTCTAAATAAGTTTTGCACTGTTAGTACATATCCTATTGAAGGAAACAGTAGCTCAGAGCGACTCGTGATTAGCCTTATCATGTCTAACATGATTCGGTTAATCCGTTCGGATACACCGTCACTTTGACGTGTTACGGGAGGAGTCCTCATTTGAAAGAACACTATACTCTTTCAAGTATATAAGAAACTTATTGGTTAAGTATTTTCCATTACGGTCTTACCGTGACGGTATAATACTATACTCGATCTGTTTGTCTATTTCGTGTCGAAACTTTAAAAGTTTCCGATTTGTGTTCTTCAAAAGATACACATAACCATAATGTGATGCCACATCCGTTAAGGTCACGAAATATTCATGTTCACATCTAGCCTAGCTAGATATGGGCCCACTAACTTCACCATGAATAGGGCTAACAGATCGTGGCACTTACACTATTACCAAGTAAACAGTGTTTTAGGTACTTTACCTAACAAACTAGATTCGTAGACTTTATTTGAATAGTCAAATCAGTCCTGGTATCCGCTCTTCAAAAGTGCGGATATACGATTCTTGTTTATCAGTGTCCCTGACAACTATGCCACAATTAAGTTTCTTAACTGATCAAATCAGTTTGAGCTATTTATTTGTCATGTAATATATTTGAGATATTATTTATATTAAAAATATAAATCATGTTTTTCACATCTAATGTGTTTATCTCAATATCATCTTTATATAATGAAACACTTTAGTGTTCTAGAATATAAAGGTACACCCGCAGCGGGTTATACGCGATATAGAGATAATATTTCTAGTCAAACTAGCTACATTATAACAGTCTCTAAATTTAAGTACTAACCCGAAGGTAGTTCCTAAATTCAGGTATCTACGGTTAAAACAGCGACTTTCGTCCTGTTTCAAATTCGCAGATAAATCTCTATTGAAGTCAGTATCCTGTTCAAAACAGATTCTGAACATCAATATATTTTATGTACCACACTAAGTATTAAAAATCCAATTTCAATACTAGTTGTGAACATAATTATGACAATCATATTTGAATTCAGAGCCTTGCTCGTCTTCTTAGGATATGTCATTATCTTCCCAGAAGATTATAATGATTTTGCCTTTGCCTGTTTCAACACTCCAGAAGCCTTTGGCCAAGCCTCGTGTTTCTGGAATATCGAATTAAGGTGCGCCTTGCGCTACAAGCTTAATATATTATTTTATCAAATAAAATAACCTATTAATTTCCAGGACCATCCTGAAACTTTATTCCCAATTTGAAAATTAAACCATTTAAACACATTTTCCCAGGATTATGTTTTAAATGTCAATCTTTCAATTATATCTTGATTCTAATAGTCCAACTATTTAATCAACGATTGTGGTACTATTTATTATAATGATTATAATAGTCCAACTATATAATCAAATATAATTTAAATTAATTAACCTCAATTACATTGATTACTATAATCCAATTATAAAATCAACTGTAAATCGAAATTAATTAATTCAAATATATTGATTAATATAATCCAATTATATATAATCAAATATAATACAGTCCAACTGCTTATTAAAACAACAATTTAAATATTGGTCCAACTAACATTTAATCTAACGACGAAATAATTTGAATGAGCACGTATGGCGAGTAATTGAACGAGTATTGCAAATTCAATTCTTGCCTCCCACTATTTTTCGGCGAGCCTCTAACCCTCTGTCGAGTACTCGGGAAACCGTGTTTCCTAGTGGGCTAGGATCCCGTTAAATATCACACAATCTTGACTTTGGCCAACAAATTGTATGATAATTAACTAGGTAGATCTCGAAGATCAATTGGATCTCATCCAACTCCTAGATCCAGTAGTTGGACATCCAAGTCCCAAACATATATCTTATATATGCCTATACATTGAATGTATACCCTAACCTTTTTCCTCTGAATCAACTAGGCCTTGGCTTTGGCACAACAAACCTAGTGATCCCAGTCAAGCGCGGACCCATTGACATGGAAGCTTCGTAATCAATGTCAATGGACAAGAAGTGGTCTTGACTTTGGCCAACAAACCACAACTTGGACACGACACCGATATGGAACAAAGCCTCGTGATTAAAACACATCTTCGACGGACAAGGGCTTGACTTTGGCCAACAACCCCTGCCAATCTCGGATCTTGAGCAAGAATCACTCAATGGAAGGAAAAGACGCATGATATTTGATGAGGGCTTTTCGTGTGCAAATTGGCTACCAATTTAATTATCTTTGTTAAGGTCTCATCATCATACACCCTTAAACATGCATTCTAAACACATAATAAAGCGCATATGATAAAATAATAATGATATGCGGATGGATACTTTACATTGATCCTAGATCAAATCTCTCACTTTCTCTCTCCCGCTAGCACAAATATTTCTTCTACCCGTTACACTACACTTCTAAAGAAACCTCATATACATAGACGGGAATAGGTGAGAAGAGAATACAAAGAATAGGAGATAAGGCTGGACACGCAGGTCCAATTAAAAAATCAAATTTATTACAATTTCCAAAATCGCCCCACCCGGCTAATATCCATCCGATATACATTATTCAAACATCACAACCATGTATTCATACAAGCATGTTATCAATCAATCTAATCAAATTAATTAATCTTGATAATTAGTGATCATCCAATGTTAAAACAAAGATTTGATTTTGTTCGAGTCAAACTCGTATTGCGAACACGTATTCAAAGTACGATTTCTACGAATTAAATTAAATTACATAATTAAATCCAATTTAATACGCATTTAATTCTAATTCATTATTTAATTCCAAATTAAATATTACACTTTATAAAATAAACCTTTATGACTTAAATTCCAAATTTAATCGTTACGGGTCTCAAAGCCCGATTAATATCCAATATTAATTTAATTAAAGTCCAATGGGCTTTTAATTAATTTCTTGAGGCGTGGACTTTTGGTCAACTCGGGTCAAACCGAAGAACCAAAATCCAATCCGGGAGTTACCCCATAAGCCTTTAAATTAATTTTGGCCCATTAGGCCCAATTAAATAATTAAGGTCCATTAAGTCATAATTGGACTTTATGGATGCGGTTTTAGGCCCAATTGGATCCAACCAAATTTTCCTAAACTTAACTTTGTTACAACAAAGCCCAAAAGCCCAATTACAACCTAACAAGCCCAATTTCCAAAATCAAGCCCAAATTAATTAACTTATAAAATTCCAAATTTCACAATTAATTAACCTAAGTGTAATACACAATCAATTACCCAATTAACATTTCTAAAACATCAATTAGCCTAATTAATCATGCACTTTAACAACCAAATAGTGTCCAACACAATTCAATTAAAATCAAACCCAATTTACATGCTTTCAAGTCTCGGCAATTAGGGGTTTTTCAATCCGATTCGGTTTCAATCCAATTGAATCCACAATCATCATTTCCCAAATCAATTCAATTCATCCAATGAATTAAAACAAAAAATCACAATGAATTTCATGTTCATTAAGATTCGGCCAAGCCACTTTAAAAGGGAAAAAATGTTCCAAATCAAAATTCAATCCCATTGAACTTCAAAACAACATTACCCAATTGTTTTAAGTCATCCAATGATCAAAAAACAAATTAATTCCAAGACATTAGGGTTCTTCCAATTTCGGTCATGCCTCCAATTTGGGGAAAATTGATCCAATCCAATTTTCTTGAAATTGATCACACACAATCTCAATTAAACATGTTTTAAGCATACTTAAACGTCCAATTTAATTAAAACATGCTCAAACACATTTTACCCAATTTCAAGTTACATGTTCAACCTAAAGAATTGGGGAAAATTGATCCAATCCAATTTTCTTGAAATTGATCATGCACAACTTCAATTAATCAAGATACAAGCATACTTAATCAATCAATTCAACCAAATCATGCTTCAATTGATTTTACCCAATTTGTCATGCCCAAAATTTGGGGAAAATTGAATCCAATCCAATTTCTTGAAATTGATCATGCACAACTTCAATTCATCAAAATACAAGCATACTTAATCAATCAATTCAACCAAATCATGCTTCAATTGATTATCCCCAATTTCAAACCCTAAAAGTTTCATGCTTGATAATAGCTCAAGATACCATTGTAGAGTTCTAATATATGTCCCAAGATCAACAAATCAAGCAAGAAAACGCATGAATACACAACATAGGAGGTGCGGAATATACTCACAATGGTCGGTTTTGATGCAAAGAAGAACACAAGCCATTTTCGTCCTCCATTGAGTTCGGCAGTAGCTCTCCTTGACAGTGGGCTGCTCGGTTTTGGGGTGTCTTCCTCCTTGTTCATTCGGCCATGGATGTCACCATTGAAGCTCCAAGCTTCAAGCTTTTCCATGCTCACAAATTCGTTTCCCTATCACCTATGTATCACTCATGGTGTGCTAGCACTAAGTCTTCTTCCTTGCTTCCCATTGATTCGGTCAAACCAGAAACATTTGTGAAGAAATCGGCTTGAAGCCGTGAGAAGAGGAAGAAGAAAAGATAGGGAAAAGAGAAGGAGAAGGGTTTTCACGTGAAACCGTGAATGGGAGAGAGAAAATGTAAAATGGTTTTTACTTATATATTTATTTTATTTTCCAAAAATAAAATCAAATACAAAAGCATTTACATTTTTCCAAAATGAATTTTTGATAAAAAACCCTTCAAAAACCGTGAAAGGTTTTCCCTCCAAAAAAATCCATTAAATGGCCTCACCTACTTACATTGAGAATAGAGACAATGTATCATCCCATAAAGGTGACTAGATACATCCATCAACTAGTCGTGTCAAGTAATGAGACTTCACGATGTGATTTGCGGGTCCCACTCGTTTCAAAATACGAATGTGTGCGCAAACACTTTCGGGCTCAGTTTCGCTAATTCCGAATTAACGAATTTCCGTCGCGACGAGAATTAAATGATTACGCCTAGCGAAATCACTATTCACATCGCTAACGAATTAATTCTTAATTAATTCGTTCGCCCGAATTAAAATCTAATTTTAATTCCGCGTCGAAATCCAATTTCTTATAATATATCGAATATATTATTTTATCGATTAATTCCAAATTAATCGTTCTCTCTCTTTAATTAATATTTTATGCCAGATAAAATATCTCCGCAATTAATCCCAGATTAATTTTCTCTCTCATCGAATTAATCCCAGATTAATTTTCTCTCTCTTCCAATTAATCCCAGATTAATGAAAGTGCGAGTCATACGTCATCGGTGAATCTTCAGGAACCGACCCATGAGATCTCCAGATATGTTGGCAGTAAATACGGTCGTCGGACTATCCGAACACGTAAGTATCGCGTACTACGTTTATACCGATTTACAAGACAAGGTTGGCCTCTAGCAAAGCGCCATGCCTACCCAATTCTCCAGAAATATTCTTACAGGAATATATAGATCTGTATCAAGCGTAGTATACCGTAGTATTGTGTATATCGGCCCAGTATCGGATAGTCACGTGCTAGGGCTGGGGCTGGATAAGTGTCTGCCCCGTCCGAAGCACATGTCGGATGTCTGGTAACTAGTCTCTATAATCGGATATACATGACCTTGTCATAATATCTCGATGGCCGGCCAGCACTTAAGAGCACTAATACCGTATCCTGCGTGACATCATCTCCACTATAACTGAAGTGATACTTCCGTCTCGACATCACACCCAATACACTACGACTCTCTGATAAACCCAGAAGTGGTGTATGCAGAACCGGTTAAAGCCCTGTACCACCAAGACCAAAGTCTACCGATTATCGCAAGTATTAGCGATGCAAGTCTCAAGTTAAGACTATACACACCTACCTTGATTTCGGCCTCCCATAGACACATAGTCATAATACCAATGGGATTCCGAGGGGTCTATCCAGAGCGAAGCTGTTTCCCGTACCATCGGTGAAACACAACCTCCTATCGCACTTGCATAACTATCCAATACTTAAATATATGAGAACTATGCCGTTGTGCCCTCACAACGCGCACAAGTGCAATACTAGCCTATTCCGCATTATCGATGTCCTGTCTCGATAATACTCCGGCTAGGGACATTTAATGATTAATCCTTCGTGGACTGATACTATCTCATATCATCTCAATCCAGGAACTAATCATATGGACCTCTCTTCATTTATACATATATGGTGATCTAATCACAAATGAAGAGAGTGCAATTTCCTTGTCACATAGTTAATTTGTACAACAACACCGTGATCTGTACAAATAGTGACGCTATGGGTCATATTATCCAACAATGAGTCCCAGGGTTAAGGCCCATATTAGTTTCAGTTTTAGGGATGAGTCCCGGGGTCGAGGCCCACATTAGTAGACTTTTGAAATGAATCTGGGAATGAATCCCAGGGTCAAGGCCCATATCAGTAACAATTCAGGAACAAAGCCCACAATCAGTTCATATTGGGGATAAAGCCCACATTCACTACAATTCAGAAACAAAGCCCACAATCAGCTCAGATCGGGGATAAAGCCACATTCAGTACAATTCAGGAACAAAGCCCATATTCACTATAATTCAGGAACAAAGCCCACAATCAGCTCAGATCGGGGATAAAGCCCACATTCAGTACAATTCAGGAACAAAGCCCATATTCAGCACGGTTCAGGAATGGACCTCATCATAGTAACGGTTCGGGAATGGACCATCTCATACAGTATATTATTAGTTTTTCCGGGTATGGCATTATGGGGGGCGAGGCCCACATCAGTTCAGTATCAGTTCTGCCGGGTATGGCATTCTAGGGGCGAGGCCCACATTGGTTTAGTATTAGTTCTGCCGGGTATGGTATTCTGGGGGGCGAGGCCCACATCAGTTCAGTATCAGTTCTGCCGGGTATGACATTCTGGGGGCGAGGCCCACATTGGTTTAGTATTAGTTCTGCCGGGTATGGCATTCTGGGGGCGAGGCCTACATTGGTTCAGTATCAGTCTTACCGGGTATGGCAATCTGGGGGCGAGGCCCACATTAGTATCAGTATCAGTCTTGCCGGTTATGGCACTCTGAGGACGAGGCCCACATTAATTCAGAATCAGTCTTGCCGGGTATGGCACTCTGAGGGCGAGGCCCACGTCATCATCAGTATCAGTTTTGCCGGGTATGGCGCTCCGGGTATGGAGACATCAGATCAGTTTGGCCAGGTACGGTACTCCGGGTATGGAGACATCAGAATCAGTCTTGCCGGGTATGGCACTCTGGGGGGCGAGGCCCACATTAGCATCAGAATCGGTCTTGGCGAGTATGGCACTTTGAGGGCGAGTCCCATATTAGCATTAATATCAGCATAGGGGTGAGACCAATATCAATATCAACATATGGGCGAGGCCCATATCAGTATTAGTTTGAGGGCGAGGCCCATATCAGTATCAGTCTGGGGCGAGGCCCACGTCAGTATCAGTTGAGGGCGAGGCCCACATCGGTATTAGTCTGGGACGAGGCCCACATCAGTATCAGTTTTGGGGCGAGGCCCACATCAGTATCAGTTTTGGGGTGAGGCCCACGTCAGTATCAGTTTTAGGGCGAGGTCCACATCAGTATCAGTTGAGGGCGAGGCCCACATAAGTATCAGTTAAAGGCGAGGCCCACATCAGTATAAGTTAAGGGCGAGGCCCACATCAGTATCAGTTTTGGGGTCGAGGCCCACATCATCATTAGTTTAAGGGCGAGGTCCCTATTTTCAGCAGTATTGGGATGCGTCCCATGGTCGAGTTGCCCCCATTGTCGGTTATAGTTCCGGGATGCGTCCCAGGGTCGAGGTGCCCACTACATCATCATATGGAGGGCGAGGTCCCTATTGTCAGCGGTGTTGGGTCGAGGTGCCCCCGTTGTCGGTTGTAGTTCCGGGATGCGTCCCAGGGTCGAGGTGCCCACTACATCATCATATTGAGGGTGAGGTCCATTTGTCAGCGGTGTTGGGTCGAGATGCCCAGGGTCGAGGTGCCTCCGTTGTCGGTTGTAGTTCCGGGATGCGTCTTAGGGTCGAGGTGCCCACTACATCATCATATTGAGGGCGATGTCCCTATTGTCAACGGTATTGGGTCGAGGTGCCCCCGTTGTCGGTTGTAGTTCCGGGATGCGTCCCAGGGTCGAGGTGCCCACTACATCATCATATTGAGGGCGAGTTCCCTATTGTCAGCGGTGTTGGGTCGAGGTGCCCAGGGTCGAGGTGCCCCCGTTGTCGGTTGTAGTTCCGAGATGCGTCCTAGGGTCGAGGTGCCCACTACATCATCAGTTTGAGGGCGAGGCCGACATTGTCAGCGGTATTGGGTCGAGGTGCCCCTGTTGTTGGTTACAGTTTCGGGATGCGTCCCAGGGTCGAGGGCCACTGCATCATCAGTATAGTTCACATTCGGTGGTTCGGGAACAAAGCCCAGAGGTCGAGGCACCTCGCCATCATATCAATTAAGTTCAAAACAACAGACAAGTCAGGTGGCAGCTGGCAAGCCAAGAATTCATTCATCATCACTTTTAGGATGTGTCCCAAGGTCGAGAGCCCACACATCAGTTGCTGTTCCGGGATGTGTCCCAGGGTCGAGGGCCACTGCATCATCAGCACAGTTCACATTGGGTGGTTCGGGAACAAAGCCCAGGGGTCGAGGCACCTCGCCACCATATCAACTCAGTTCGAAGCAGCAGGCAAGTCAGGTGGCAGCTGGCGAGCCAGGTAAGTAAAAATGCATTGCACGTACTTTAATAGGATTGTCATTGTCACACACTGCACAAGTCCCATCAAAGTGGGGGCGACTGTAGGCACTGCATTTTTGCATGTAAGTCCCGATGATGAATCTCTTATGGAGACACTACCTCTTTGATTGTGAAAGCCGCGGGAAACAGACGTCGGAAGAGGAAATTTGGAAATTAGCATTTGTACGGATTTAACTTGCATGTTTCGCTTCGGGTTCGCTTGTTGGACCTCTGTTTTAAATCACACCAAGCCCAATCCAAAATAATTAAAACATTTAAAATACATGTCACAAATTAAAACCAATTAAATTGAAATTAAACACAAATTAAAACCCATTAAATCACATCTCACAAATTAAATAATTAAAACCTTTAAAATACATGTCACAATTTAAATTAAATTAAATTAAATAACTAATTGAAATGAAATTAAATTAAAACCAATTAAATTGAATTAAAGCAAATTAAATTTAAAACTAAATTAAACCTAATTCCAAAATTAAATAAATCACTCACCTAATTTAAATAATTCATTGCCTTAAATAATTAAATTAAATTAAATTATAATCAAACTAAATACACGTATAAATTAATTGATTTTGTTTCATATTAAAGCCATGCATAACCCTAATTCCCCTACCCTCTCACTATAAAAATAACACAAACTAAACCCTAAGACTGGCTGGCCTATCTCACTCACATGGCACAAAAACAAAAAACCATAACAAAACCACTCTCCATCTCCTCTTATTCGGCAGCCACAAACAAACAATAAACCCTAATAATTCAACGTAAGCGGCTCACACACAGCCACGACACCTGCTTCTTGACTCTCCAAAGGTAGTTCCTAAACTTATGTATCTACGGTTAAAACAGCGACTTTCGTCCCATTTCCGATTCGCAGATTAAATCTCAACTGAAGTCAGTATCCTGCTCATAGCAGATTCTGAACATCAGTATATATTTATGTGTCACACTTAGTATTTAAATTCCAATTTTAATACTAGTAGTGAACATAT
This sequence comes from Zanthoxylum bungeanum, assembly GCA_019454045.1. Lineage (NCBI taxonomy): Eukaryota > Viridiplantae > Streptophyta > Magnoliopsida > Sapindales > Rutaceae > Zanthoxylum > Zanthoxylum bungeanum. Next base: position 86,486 of record SKCR01038498.1, on the reverse strand, counting down.
TTATGAAAAACATATTTAAAGTCAGAGCTTTGCCCTGTCTTTAATTCCTTCATGTCTGCTTTGTCCAAACGGCAGTCACGCTTCTGCGATCCCGTTTGCCACAATTTAAGCAGACATTTTGGGATATGTCTTTTATCTTCCCAGAAGATTATAATGATTTTGCCTTTGCCATTTTTAACACTCCAGAAGCTTTTGGCCAAGCCTTGGCCTTCTAGAATATCGAAGTAAGGTGCGACTAGCGCTACTTGCCTTATTGCAAACTTTGACTTTATCTCCTTCAGAATAGTCATTAATTCTCCAAGAATTATTTATTGCAATTATAGTACTTCTAAAATCTAAGTATAGATTTATGAAAATCCTTCAATTTCATTATCATACTTTAAGGATCTAATCCTTGGGTCTGATTAAGAAATTAAGGAGTCTACTGCGGTAAGTATTATGGATTAAGCACTAAAGTTTTCATTACATAAATCTTCCAAAGATTATGCTATACTATTTGCTTAACTCCGGGCTTAGGACTAATATGTTATTTTATCAAATAAAGTAACTTATTATTTTCCAGGACCATCCTGAAATTTATTCCCAATTTGAAAATTGAGCCATTTAAATACATTTTCCCTAGGATTATGTTTTAAATGTCAATCTTTCAATTCTATCTTGATTCTAATAGTCCAACTATTTAATCAACGATTTTGGTACTATTTATTATAATGATTATTATAGTCCAACTATTTAATCAACTATGATTAATTAAATCAAATATATTGATTATTATAATCCAATTATATAACCAACTATAAATGAATTGTTTGAATATAGTTCAACTATTTTAAAACAACGTTTTAAATATTAGTCCAACTAACATTTAATATAATTGACGAATGATATTTGTTTGAGCGCGTATGGCAAGTAATTAAACGAGTATTGCAAATTCAATTCTTGCCTCCCACTATTTTTCGGCGAGCCTCTAACCCTCTGTTGAGTACTCGGGAAACCGTGTTTCCTAGTGGGCTAGGATCCCGTTAAATATCACACAATCTTGACTTTGGCCAACAAATTGTATGATAATTAACTAGGTAGATCTCTAAGATCAATTGGATCCGATCCAATTCCTAGATCCAGTAGGGGGACATCCAAGTCCGAAACATATATCCTATATATGCCAATATATCCAATATATTACCTAACCTTTTTCCTCTGAATCAACTAAGCCTTGGCTTTGGCACAACAAACTTAGTGATCCCAGTTAAACGCGATCCATTGACCATGGAAAGCTTCGTAATCAATGTCGATGGACAAGAAGTGGTCTTGACTTTGGCCAACAAACCACAACTTGGACAAGACACCGATATGGAACAAAGCTCTTGTGATTCAAACACATCCTCGACGGACAAAGGCCTTGACTTTGGCCAACAAGCCAATGCCAATCTCGGATCTTGAGTGAAAATGACTCAATGGAAGGAAAGACGCTTAACATTTTGCGAGAGTTTTTCAAGTGCAAATTGGCAACCAATTTATTATCTTTTTTAAGGTCTCATCATCATACACTCTTAAACATGCATTCTAAACACATAATAAAGTGCATATGAATAAAATAATAATGATATGCGGATGGATACTTTACACATTGATCCTAGATCAAATCTCTCATTTTCTCTCTCCCGCTAGCACAAATATTTCTTCTACCTGTTACACTACACTTCTAAAGAAACCTCATTTACATTGAGGGGAATAGGTGAGAAGAAAATACAAAGAGTATGGAGGTGATAAGGCTGGACAGGCAGGTCCAATTAATAAATCAAATTTATTACAACAATTTCTAAAATTGTCCCACCCATCTAATAGCCATCCGATATACATTATTCATGCATCACAATCATGTATTCACACAAGCATGTTATCAATCAATCTAATCAAATTCATTAATCTGATAATTAGTGACCATCCAATGTTCAAACAACGATTTGATTTTGCTCGAGTCAAACTCGTTTTGCGAATAAGTACTCAAAGTATGGATTCTCGAATTAAATTAAACTACATAATTAAATCCAATTCAATTTGTATTTAATTCCAAATTAAATATTACACTTTATTAATAAACCTTTACGACTTAAATTCCAAATTTAATCGTTACGGGTCTCAAAGCCCGATTAATATCCAATATTAATTTAATTAAAGTCCAATGGGCTTTTAATTAATTTCTTGAGTCGTGGACTTTTGGTCAACTCTGGTCAAACCCAATAACCAAAGTCCAATCCGGGAGTTACCCTATAAGCCCAGAAATCAATTTAGGCCCATTAGGCCCAATTAAACTTTAAAGGTCCATTAGTCGCATTTGGGCTTTATGGAAGAGGTTTTGGGCCGAATTGGATCCAACCAATTTAGCCTAAACCCAACTTGGTACAACCAAGCCCAATAAGCCAAATAACAACTTTAAAAGCCCAAATCCAATTTTAAGGCCCAATTTAATTAAATTACAAAATCAAATTTTGCAATTTAATTGCCTAAAGTGTATAACACAATTAATCACCCAAATAAATTTTTCCAAAAATCAAATTAGCCTAATTAATCATGCTTATCATCATTAAATCATGTCTAACACAATTTAACAAAAATCAAACCCAATTACATGCTTCAAGTGTCTCGGCCAAGGGGAAATTTCATGCCCAAATCAAATTCAATCCAATTAAATTCAATTCAACATTAAATCAATATCCCCAAATGATTTCCAACACATCCAATGATCAAAAATAAAAAAATCCAAGACATTAAGGTTCATTGTATTTTCGGCCAACACAAAAATTTGGGGAAATTTGTTCCAAACAACATTTCATCAAATTGATCCAATCAATCATCAATTAAAATACATTTAAGCATACTAATTCATCCAATTTCATTAATAATGCTAAAAATCAATTTTACCCAAATTTTAACCCTAAATTTTTTTTATGCTAAATATTGGCTCAAGATACCATTGTTGGTTTCTATTAAGGTCCCAAGGATGAAATCAAGCATAATACACATGTGAATACACAAGAAAGTATGGCGGAATCATACTCACATCGAACGAATTGGATGCTACGAAGAACAAAAAAATTTATGCCCTCCATGAAGCTCACGGCAGTGAGGTTTCTTTGTGCTCCATTTTCGACTTTGTCCTCCAAGAAATCTTCAAGCTCCAAGCTTACAAAATGGATTCCAAGCTCACGAAATGACTTCCCTATCACCTTGTATGCCTCCTAGAGTGTGCTAGCACCTTGATGATTTGCCATAAATCATCATTTTCTTTCTCCTTGGTCACGGTTTGAGCTGAAACCAGTGAGGAAAAATAGAAGCCCTTTGGGCGTAAATGATAGAGAAGAGAGAGATGAGAGAGGTGTGGTTTTTGGCTCCCAAAAACCGTAAATAAGAGAGAGAATGAAAATTGTGTATATACCATTTAATTTCCAAAATTAATTAAGCATATACAATTTTCAATTTTCTAAAATTCAAAGGTAAAAGCCTTTTAACTTTCCAACCACCTCCATCACTATTCACATCAACTCACATCAATCAATCAATTGACAACTTGTCATATCACTCAAAGTGACATTTGATTTGACGCTTGATGTGACTAGCGATTTGACGCTTGATTTGACTTGCATTCCGCACTCGAATTCTAAATGCGAATGCGCTCGCAAACAATCTCGGGCTCGGGTTCGCTAATTCCAAATTAACAAATTTTCCGTTGTGACATAATTAAATGATTCTGCCTAGCAAAATCACTATTCACATTGCTAACGAATTAATTCGAAATTAACTCGTTCGCCCGAATTAAAATCTAATTTTAATTCCGTGTCGAAATCCAATTTCGTATAATATATCGGATATATTAATTTACCGATTAATTCCAAATTAATTGTTCTCTCTCTTTAATTGATATTTTATCCCAGATAAAATATCTACGTAATTAATCCCAGATTAATTTTCTCTCTCATCTAATTATTCCCAGATTAATAAAGTGCGAGTCATACATCATCGGTGAATCTTCGGGAAGCGACCCATGAGATCCCCGGATATGTTGGTAGTAAATACGGTCGTTGGACTATCCGAACACGTAAGTACCTCGTACTACGTTTATACCGATTTGCAAAACAAGGTGGGCTTCTAGCAAAACGCCATGCCTACCCAATTCTCTAGAAATATGCTTACATGAATAAACGATCTATATCAGGCGTAGTATACTTAGTATTGTGTATGTCGATCCAGTATCAGATGATCACGTGCTAGGCCTGAGGATGAAATTGTGTCTGCCCCGTACGAAGCACATGTGAGATGTCTGGTAACTAGTCTCTATAATCGGATAAACCTGACCTTGTCATTTTATCCCGATAGCTGCAGCATTTAAGAGAACCAGTCCCGTATCCTACGTGACCATCATCTCCACTATAACTGGAGTGATACTTCCGTCTTGACATCACACCCAACACACTACGATTCTTGAAGAGGCTTACACAGAAACCGATTAACGCCCTGGACGACCAAAACCAAAATATATTGATTGTCGCAAGTATTAGCAGTGCAAGTCTCAGGTTAAGACCAAATACACCACCCTGATTTCGGACTTCCATAGACACATAGTCATACTACCAATGGAATTCCGAGGGGGTCTATCCAGAGCGAAGCTGTTTCCCGTACCATCGGTAAAACACAACCTAATATTACACTTGCATGAGTACCCAAATGTATGAGAACTATGTCGTTGTGCCCTCACAACGCGCACAAGTGTAATACTAGTCTTTTACGTATTTTATCGATGTCCAATCTTGATAATACTCTGACTAGGGATATTTAATGATTTATCCTTCATTGACTGATACTGTCTCATATCATTCTCAATCCAGGAACAAATCATAAAGACCTCTCATCATTTATACATCTAGGTGATCTAATCACAAATGATAAGAGTGCAATCTCTTTTGTCACATAGTTAATTTGTACAACAACACCATGATCTGTACAAATAGTAACGCTATGGGTGATAATTGTCAAACACCTTATACCTAGTATATAGGAAGCTTCACCCATATATTTCATTGAGAAGTTCTTGCAAAGATAGGCTTTCACACTTTGCATCAATCCTATATTATTTCCTATGATATGGATGTCATCTACATTCAAGACTAGGAAAACTATTATATATGCTCCCACTCACTTTCTTATAATTACATGGTTCTTCCTCGTTCTTGATGAATACAGATAATCTAATTATCTCATCAAATGATGTTTCCAGCTTCAGGATGCCTGTTTAAGTCCATAAATAAACTATTGGAGTTTACAAACTAAGTTTGGAGTCTCATTGGATACGAAACCTCTGGTTATTCGATATAGATATCCTCTTCAAGGAATCTATTCAGGAAATCAATTTTCACATCTATCTGCCATATATCATAGTCGTGATATGCAGTAATGGATAAAAGAATCTGTAGACACTGCATTTTTTCATAAGCCCAATGATGAGCCTTGTATGGAGGCACTACCTAAAATGTTTTGAAAGTTACGGGAAACGAACGGCGGGAGGAAAGAAAACCTCCAAAATTAGCATTTCACTGGATTTGAACTCACTAGCCAGCCTCAGATTTGCTCAGTCAGTTTCTGTTTCAAACACCTGCAACTAGCCCATTACCATGTAACCCACATAATCGGCCCAAAGCCCATGCAACCCACCGTGCACACGCCCATAGGCCCATGAAAACATCCCATGCACGCCCAAACCTTCCCAAATAGATAAAATCCCATGAAATACACATGTGCAAATTCCCTCATCAATATTTTCCAATTTAACAAGATTTGGGATCCCATCCATTTTAACAAGATTTGGGATATTCTCATCACCAAATTTGTGAGATTGTGTTCCCAAAATAATTTAAGAAAATATCTCCCAAATCAATAAGATTTGTTTCCCTATTTGGTGATCTATTCAAATCATTATAAATTAGGGACCAAATTATTGCAAGAAAGAGGCTACCTTGGACGTCAACACTATTACTTCTTCTTCTTTGACGTGAACTCCCTCAAAATAACCTTAGCATCACCAAAAACAAAGACAAAAAAAGTAGCAACCACCGTGAGCTAAAATAACCAACCAGAGTGAGCCAAAACAACCAAACAGTGAACCAAAACTGAGACCAAAACTGAGACCAAAACAGCAGCCCCATCACTGAGAAACACAAACCACAAAAAAAAACCTTCCAAACCGTGAAAAAAAACCATCCCAGAAGTCTGAAAACAACCAGTAAAAACATCCCAAAAAACTTCGACAAAATAGCAGCCCAAAACCGCAAAAACATCCAGAAAAATAGCAGCCAAAAAACCGCGAAACTGCAGCCCAAAAATTGTGAAAACCGCATCCAGAAAAAGTAAAAAAAAGCAATTTAATGCGATAAGTTTGCATCTTATGGTTATTGGGCCAAAAGTTTTCAAAATGACGATGGGTCATCTTGTGTCTGGGCCCCTTATCAGTTGAAGTTATTTAGCCACCTTATCGCAAAAGTGTAAACCTTTTGGGCCTTTTCAACTGGGACAAGTTTACACCGTGATAACTTGATTGAATGCTTTAAAATGATAACGGGGCCAACTTGTATGAAAACCCTGATGGGTTTAGAATGTCCAAACATGATCCGAATATGCCAAACACATGAGTCCGATATCTGCATTGGCTTTCATCAAGGAAAGATACGCCTTATTATGGCATATTTGTATACTTTTGGATACCTCCAAATCCATCCCCGCCACAACCGTGATTACCGAGGGCCCAATTCATCATTTCTAGAAAATGGCATGATCCCATAATAGGCTTATTCAAGTTTGTAAATGGGCCGTCTTTGTCTTTTACCGATGGAAATGGACTGAGGTAGCCAAGGTTCACCCTTGTAGCGTAGGAGAGAATGATTTTGTGTATCCATTTTGCTGCATAAAATGAGCCATACCTTGGGTAGAAATGGACTTACCACATGTGTGGGAGGAATAAGGCCGGAATGATATATGTTGTTTTGATAACCACATATATCTTATGCATCTCATGAATACACACATCATGCTAACTCCTTGTTTTAATAGCCATCATAGATATCTGTTGGGTTAGAGAAGAATGAAGACTTGTCAAGAAGAGGTTAGCAAGCATGAGTGCGTCAGACAGTGAAGGTTCTCGCATGAATCATTTTGAGACCAACATGACCAAAATTACCGAGCAACTACAAACTTTGACCAACGTTGTGGCCAGTCTGATCGTACCTCATACAGTGGGAACATAAAATAATGAGAATGGAAAGCGTGAGGACCCCCCGAATATGGTGAGTGAAGAAATTGCTATTTTTGATGATGGCATGGCTGAGTATATCGCAAGAAGGTTAGCTGAGCCTCTGTAAGAGTGACAGAAACTCAGAGAACAAGTAGAGTCAGTTACCCACAAGATGAATGGAAAACATTAGGATCTGTTAGACTATGATGCAATGACTTTCGAAAGTATGTTTCAGTGATGAGTTCAGTGGGTTTGTCAAAGCGTCAGGTACAGAAGATGTTTGGGATGTCACAAGAAGCGGCATTCGTAGTATGGTATCATGGATTGGAGAGAAAGATCAGGGATGATTGGAGGGCATTAACGGAGGCCTTTCCGAACCAATATGTCACAGACCTGGAGATAGACTTGTCGCTTCGTGACCTAGAAAACACCAAACATAAGCTAGATGAGAGTTTCAAAGATTATGTCGATCGCTGGAGAGGCCAGCTCTTGAAGATACAGACACGGACCTTGGAGAAGGACCAGATTAAGATTATCATTAAGGGTACCAAGCACTCCATTTATAACAAGCTGAGAAGGATGACCTCCATGATTAGTGACTTCCGACAGTTAAGAGAAACTATCATGGATATCGAGGAAGAGGAAACCGAGAACATAAATTTTTTCAACCAGAATAGAATGACCATTTGGGGGCCTTCAGGGACCAAGCCCGCTCTTGCTGAGGTTGCCGCTATCAGAAACAGGTGATTCTCCAATCTTGGTAGACCTTTCTCAAAGGTGTTTGAAAAACTGAAGAGGCAAGAACTCCTAAAACATTTAGAACCTAGACTACTTCCAAACCATGTGCCACCCCACCTTAACCTAAACCTATAATGTCACTACCATCAGCAAAAAGGCCACGACATTGACAACTGCGCCCGCCTCAGGCATGAGATCCAAGACCTCATTAACACCAATAAAATACCCGACCCAGAAAAAGAACAACCCAACACACACAGAAACCCTCTACCCAACTACCACTCCATCCCACCTACATGATCAACTCCGGCCTAAGCAAAAGCTTTATTATCCAAGCTCTCAACCATCAAGCTTCTTGCATGGGAATATGGTGTTGGATTTATACGGTCACGATGATCGAATAACAAGCAAGAAATATGTGCGAATACAAATTGATGAAGTTAAAGAATACTTACATCGATCGGTTGAGCGACGCGAGAGACAACAAAAATTGATTTTCTGCCCACTACAGCTCACGGCAATCCACTGGTTTGTGTCCTCCATGATTCGTCCATCTTCAATCATCCAAGCTCCAAGCTTTGTCAAATGAACTTCCATGCTCATGGGTGGACTTCCCTATCACCTTCGCATGTCTCTCGGAGTGCTAGCTCTTGATGATTTTGCCATAAAATCACCACACTTTGCTTCCCTTCACTGTCGGTTTTGCCCAGCAAAAAACAGAACAAAAACAGCCCAAATGGGCGTGAAGAATATAGAAGTGAGGAAGAGAGAATTGTGGTTGGTTGGAGGAAAAGTGTATCTAATACACATTTAATTAATTTTCTAAAATCAATTAAATGATTTACCAATTTTCTTTCCAAAAGTCAAATGGCAATTTATGGCTTCCAACAACCCATATCAACTATTCACATCACTCAATCAATCAATGTGACAAGTTGTCACATCACTCAAAGTGACTAATGATTTGACGATTGATGCGACTAGTGATTTGATGCTTGATTTGACTTGCGTGCCGCACTCGAATTCGAAATGCGAATGCGCTCGCAAACAATCCCGGGCTCGGGTTCGCTAATTCCAAATTAACAAATTTTCCGTTGCGACGTAATTAAATGATTATGCCTAGGGAAATCACTATTCACGTCGGTAACGAATTAATTCTTAATTAACTCGTTCGCCCGAATTAAAATCTAATTTCAATTCCGCATTGAAATCCAATTTCGTTTAATATAACGAATATATTATTTTATCCATTAATTCTAAACTAATCTTTCTCTCTCTTTAATGGATATTTTATCAGGGATGCCTACCTAATTCTCCAGAAATATCCTTACAGGAATATGTGATCTATATCAGGCATAGTATACGTAGTATTGCGTATTTCGATCCAGTATCGGGTGATCACATGCAAGGCCTGGGGCTGGTACAGTGTCTGCCCCATACGAAGCATATATCTGATTACTAGCAACTAGTCTCTTTATTATCGGATAATCATGACCAAGTCATATTATCCTGATGGTTGCAACCCTTTAGAGAACCATTTATGTATCCATGTGTGATCATTATCTCCATATGACTGGAGTGATACTTTCGTCTTGACATCACACCCAATACACTACGATTCTCAATATAACCAGAGGAGGCGTACACAGAACCTGTTAAAGCCCTGTATGTGTTGGAAATAATTACCAAGCCCCAAGATCAACAAGAACAAGCAAAATATATAAATACATGAATGAATTAATTGAAGTATGGCGGAATCATACTCACAATACTTGAAAATGGATGCTAAGATGATGCGAAATTCCTCCCTTGTGCAGTGAAGCTCTCGGCCAAGAAGAAAAGAGGGACTCCAAGTCGAGTTTGATCCTTCCAAGCTCAAGGATTAGTTTCCCATATCACCTATGTATGATCCCTTGAAGGTGCTAGCCTTTGTTGTGATTTTGAATGCACAACTTCTTCAAATCTTGCCACAAAAATTGAAGAAATGGAGAGCCAAAACAGCATGTAGTTTCGGCAATGTGAGAGAGAGGAGAGTGAATGATTTTTGTTACAAAAAATCAATTTATATTTATGCCATAATATTTATTAAATTAATAATAAACTTATGACACAAATCATGCAATGGCTTAGAGTGTCAAACACTCAAACTCCATGCAAAACCATTGAGTGTATTGTACACTATCATCATGCAATGTATTAACAATTAAATAATGCATAAAATGACATGTGTCATGTGGGCCCCACACGTTTCCAAATGAAAGTGGGCCCACGTGCACTCACGCGTTCGGGTTCGATATTTCCGAAATACCGAACTTACGTCGCGACGTTAATTAAATCGAATTTAAATAAATAATTGCGCCTAGCGAAATTATTATTTACGTCGCTAACGAATTAATTCTAAATTAACTCGTTTGCCCGAATTAAAATCTAATTTTAATTTCGCGTCGAAATCGAATTTCGATTATTATATCGAATATAATATTTTACGATTAATTCCAAATTAATCGTTCTCTCTCTATGTATAGTACTTTATCCAAGATAAAGTCTCTCCGTAATTAATCCAAGATTAATCGAGTTTGAATCATACGTCATTGGTGAATCTTCGGGAAGCGACCCAAGAGATCTCTGGATATGTTGGCAGTAAATACGGTCGTCAGATTATCCGAACACGTACGTACCAAGTACTACGTTTTACCGATTTACAAGACAAGGTTAGCCTCTAGCAAAACGCCATGCCTACCCAATTCTCCAGAAATATTCTTATTGGAATATAAGATCTATAACAGGCGTAGTATACCGTAGTATAGTGTATATCGAACCAGTATCGGATGATCACATGTAAGGCCTGGGGCTGGAGATGTGTCTGCCCCGTACGATACACATATCGGACATCAAGCAACCAGTCTCTTTGAATCGGATAATCCTGACCTAGTCATATTATCCCGATGGTTGCAACCATTATAGAGTACTAGTTCTGTATCCCTCGCGATCATCATCTCCATATGTCTGAAGTGATACTTCCATCTTGACATCACACCCAATACACTACGATTCTCGATAAATCCAGAAGAGGTGTACACAGAACCCGTTAAAGCCCTGGACCAAAAACTAAAGTTTACCGATTGTCGTAAGTACTAGCGATGCAAGTCTCAGGTTAAGATCATATGCACCTACCCTGAAGCGGACTCCCATAGACACGCAGACATACTACCAATGGGATTCCGCGGGGTCTATCCAGAGCGAAGCTTTTCCGTACCATCGGTAAAACACAACCTCCTACCGCACTTGCATAAGTATCCTATACTTAAATATATGAGAACTATGCCGTTGTGCCCTCACAACATGCACAAGTGCAGTACTAGTCTATTCCGCATTATCGATGTCCAATCTCGATAATACTACGACTAGGGATATTTAATGATTAAACCTTTATGGATTGATACCGTCTCATATCATCACAATCCGGAACTAATCATAGGGACTCTTACCATTTTATATCAAAGTAAATAAATTACAAAACGGTAAAAGGCAATTTCATTACTACATAGTTAATTTTGTACAATAATACAATATCATTTACAAAATAGTGACGCTATGGGTCATAACTGTCTAACAATCTCCCACTTGGCCTATAGCCAGTCACTCAAGCATCTAATACCTGAACTATGTATGTGTCGCTCAAACTTTTCCGAGGAATTATTTTCGTCAGCGGATCTGCAATGTTGTCCTCTGATGCGATCTTTTCGATCTTCACATCGCCACGATGTATGATCTCTCGAATCAGATGGAATCGTCGAAGAACATGTTTGGATCGTTGATGAGACCTTGGTTCCTTAGCCTGCGCTATGGCCCCGCTATTGTCACAATACAATAAAACGGGCTCAGCTGCTAATGGAACTACTCCTAATCCAACTAGGAATTTTCGGATCCAAACCGCTTCCTTTGCTGCTTCAGCTGCTGCAATGTACTCCGCTTCAGTTGTTGAATCGGCAACAGTATCTTGCTTGGAAGATTTCCAGCTCACTGCTCCGTTATTCAAGCAAAATATGTACCCGGTTTGCGACTTGAAGTCGTCTCTGTCGGTTTGGAAACTTGCATCGGTATACCCAGATACCTCAAGTTCTCCATCTCCATAGATTAAGAAAACATCCTTAGTTCTCTTAAGATACCTAAGGATACTCTTAACCGCCATCCAGTGATCCTTTCCTGGATCGGCCTGATATCGACTACACATGCTCAAAGCATAGGACACATCAGGTCGTGTACATATCATGGCATACATGATCGATCCAACTGCCGAGGCGAACGGAGTCCGACTCATGTTGTCTCTCTCATCTTGTGTTTTAGGACACATGTCCCTAGATAGATAGACGCCATGTGATGTTGGCAACAGTCCCCTCTTGGACTGATCCATGTTGAATCTCTTCAACACTTTATCAATATATGTACTCTGGGAGAGTCCAAGTAGCCTTCTAGATCTATCCCTGTAGATCTTTATTCCTAGAATAAAAGCTGCTTCTCCCAGATCTTTCATGGAGAATTTCAATGAAAGCCAAGCTTTCACCGACGTTAACATGGGAATGTCATTGCCTATAAGCAATACATCGTCGACATAAAGGACAATAAAAGTCAGTGCACTCCCACTAACCTTCTTATATACACAAGGATCATCTAGTTTTGAATGAAATCATATTCTTTTATGACCTCATCAAAACGTTGGTTCCATGACCTCGATGCTTGCTTCAGTCCATAAATGGACCGATTTAACTTACAAACCTTGTTTGCAAGTCTTGGTGCGATAAAACCGTCAGGTTGTTGCATATAAACATCCTCCAACAGGTTTCCGTTAAGGAAAGCGGTTTTAACGTCCATCTGCCATATTTCGTAATCGTAATATGCAGCTATCGCAAGCATTATCCGAATGGATTTAATCATGGCAACGGGTGAGAAAGTTTCGTCATAATCAACTCCAAGTTGTTGACGATACCCCTTCGCTACGAGCCTAGCTTTGTACGTTTGTACGTTGCCATCCATGTCGGTCTTCTTCTTGAAGACCCATTTGCATCCAATAGGCTTTACGCCTTCTGGTGCATCAACTAGTGTCCAAACTTGGTTGGTATACATGGAATCCATTTCGGCCTTCATGGCCTCTTGCCATAAAGTGGATTCGATACCTTGTATCGCTTCCTCATACGTAGCCGGTTCAGTATCCTCAATAAGATTAATATCTACATGAGGTGAGATCAGGAATCCATACCTCTCAGGTATTACCCTGACTCTCTCCGACCTACGTAGTCCTTGTGTAATTGAAGATTGTAGTTCAGTCTCATCCTGGATGGACTGTTCATGTTCCGTCTCGATTCATTGCCAGGAACAGTATCACTACGACTTTCACCGAGTTATACTTTCCTCCACTAAACACTACATTAGGAATTCCTTCTCAAGGAAAACCGCATGTAGAGCAAAAAATACTTTGTTCTCTTGTGGGTAATAGAAGTAATATCCTTTGGTTTCCCTAGGATATCCAACAAAAAGGCATTATCTGATTTGGGTTCAAGTTTGGTACCTTCCAAACGTTTGACGTATGGCGGAATCATACTCACAATACTTGAAAATGGATGCTAAGATGATGCGAAATTCCTCCTTGTGCAGTGAAGCTCTCGGCCAAGAAGAAAAGAGGGACTCCAAGTCGAGTTTAATCCTTCCAAGCTCAAGGATTAGTTTCCCATATCACCTACCTATGTATGATCCCTTGAAGGTGCTAGCCTTTGTTGTGATTTTGAATGCACAACTTCTTCAAATCTTGCCACAAAAATTGAAGAAATGGAGAGCCCAAAACTGCATGTAGTTTCGGCAATGTGAGAGAGAGGAGAGTGGAATGATTTTTGTTACAAAAAATCAATTTATATTTATGCCATAATATTTATTAAATTAATAATAAACTTATGACACAAATCATGCAATGGCTTAGAGTGTCAAACACTCAAACACTCCATGCAAAACCATTGAGAGTATTGTACACTATCATTATGCAATGTATTAACAATTAAATAATGCATAAAATGACATGTGTCATGTGGGCCCCCACCGTTTCCAAATGAAAGTGGGCCCACGTGCACTCACGCGTTCGGGTTCGATATTTCCGAAATACCGAACTTACGTCGCGACATTAATTAAATCGAATTTAAATAAATAATTGCGCCTAGCGAAATTATTATTTACGTCGCTAACGAATTAATTCTAAATTAACTCGTTTGCCCGAATTAAAATCTAATTTTAATTTCGCGTCGAAATCGAATTTCGATTATTATATCGAATATAATAATTTTACGATTAATCCAAATTAATCGTTCTCTCTCTATGTATAGTACTTTATCCAAGATAAAGTCTCTCCGTAATTAATCCAAGATTAATCGAGTTTGAATCATACGTCATTGGTGAATCTTCGGGAAGTGACCCAAGAGATCTCTGGATATGTTGGCAGTAAATACGGTCGTCAGATTATCCGAACACGTACGTACCAAGTACTACGTTTTTACCGATTTACAAGACAAGGTTAGCCTCTAGCAAAACGCCATGCCTACCCAATTCTCCAGAAATATTCTTATTGGAATATAAGATGTATAACAGGCGTAGTATACCGTAGTATAGTGTATATCGAACCAGTATCGGATGATCACATGTAAGGCCTGGGGCTGGAGATGTGTCTGCCCCGTACGATACACATATCGGACATCAAGCAACCAGTCTCTTTGAATCGGATAATCCTGACCTAGTCATATTATCCCGATGGTTGCAACCATTATAGAGTACTAGTTCTGTATCCCTCGCGATCATCATCTCCATATGTCTGAAGTGATACTTCCATCTTGACATCACACCCAAACACTACGATTCTCGATAAATCCAGAAGAGGTGTACACAGAACCCGTTAAAGCCCTGGACCACCAAAACTAAAGTTTACCGATTGTCGTAAGTACTAGCGATGCAAGTCTCAGGTTAAGATCATATGCACCTACCCTGAAGCGGACTCCCATAGACACGCAGACATACTACCAATGGGATTCCGCAGGGTCTATCCAGAGCGAAGCTGTTTTCCTTACCATCGGTAAAACACAACCTCCTACCGCACTTGCATAAGTATCCTATACTTAAATATATGAGAACTATGCCGTTGTGCCCTCACAACATGCACAAGTGCTAGTACTAGTTATTCCGCATTATCGATGTCCAATCTCGATAATACTACGACTAGGGATATTTAATGATTGAACCTTTATGGATTGATACCGTCTCATATCATCACAATCTGGAACTAATCATAGGGACTCTTACCATTTTATATCAAAGTAAATAAATTACAAAACGGTAAAAGGCAATTTCATTACTACATAGTTAATTTTGTACAATAATACAATATCATTTACAAAATAGTGACGCTATGGGTCATAACTGTCTAACAGTATGACCACAACCAAATTATATTGATTGTCGCAAGTGTTAGTGGTGCAAGTCTCAGGTTAAGACCAAATACACCTACCCTGATTTCGGACTTCCATAGACACATATTCATACTACCAATGGAATTCCGAGGGGGTCTATCCAGAGCGAAGCTGTTTCCCGTACCACCGGTAAAACACAACCTCCTATTACACTTGCATGAGTATCCTATACCCAAATATATGATAACTATGTCGTTATGCCCTCACAACGCGCACAAGTGTAATACTAGTCTTTACGCATTATCGATGTCCAATCTCGATAATACTCTGACAAGGGATATTAATGATTTATCCTTCGTGGACTGATACTGTCTCATATCATTCTCAATCCAGGAAAAAATCATAAGGACCTCCTATCATTTATATATCTTGGTGATCTAATCACAAATGATAAGAGTGCAATCTCATTTTTCACATAGTTAATTTGTACAACAACACCATGATCTGTACAATAGTGACGCTATAGGTCATAATTGTCCAACAATCTCCCACTTGGCCTATGGCCAGTCACTCGAGTTTCTAACACCCGAACTATGTACGGTTGGCTCAAATTGCTGAGAAAAGGCTTTCGTCAGCTGATTTGCATGATTATCGTCTGATGCGATTTATACAATCATCTCATCGCCACGATGTATGATCCGAATGAATCAGATGAATATCGAAGTATATATCTAGATCTTTGATGAGACAATTTATTCTTTAGCCTGCGCTGAAGCCTAGCTTAGCTGCTAATATAACTATATCTAATATAATTAGATTTGTTATCGACCCAGAAGGCTTCTATTGCTACCTCCGCTACAAAAATAACCCGCATTTGTTGTTTATTCGGTAAAGTATCTTGCTTGGAAGATTTCCAGCTTATAGTTCCATTATCAAACTGTATAGTACAGTTTGTGACTTATAGTCGTTTTATCGGTTGGGAAACTTGCAGTAGTGAACCCAGTCACTTCAAGTTCTCCTTCTCCATAGATTAAGACAGCATCCTTAGATCTCTAAGATACTAACGGATGTTCTTAACATCAATCCAGTGACTATCACTTGGATTGCCTGTTTGTGAATCTATATGCTCAAAGCGTATGAGACACCAGGTCACATACATTTTTAATGTACGATTCTCGGAGAGTTTTCTCGAAAGCCAAGCTTTCACCGATTGTTATAGAATATCATTTCCAAGAAATGATATATTATCATTATTTTATAGGACAACCACTGTCAGTGCGCTCCCACTAACCTCCTTATATACACAAGAGTCATTTCGTTTGAATTAAATCATAAACTATTATGATTACATCAAAACGACAATTCCAAGAACCTAATGCTTGCTTCAATCCAGACATGGATCGAATAACCTGCAAACCTTGTTTGATAGTTTTGGTACAACAAAACCGACAGGATGTTATAAACATCCTCCGAAAGGTTTCCTTTTCAGGAAAGCGGTTTTCCCATTCAGTTGACATTTCATAAATGAAACATGCAGCATTAGCAAGCATTATCCAATGGATTTACCGTGGCAGTAGGTAAAAGGTTGAATCGTAATCAACATAATGTTGATAACGATACATTTCCGCTAAAAGCCTAGCTTTATACGTTGGTATGTTTCCATCCATGTATGTCTTCCTTGAAGACTTATACAGTACCAATAGGCACAATGCATTGCGGTACAACAACTAGTGTCCAAACATAGTTGATATACATGGAATCCATTTCGGAATTCATGACACTTTGTCATAATTGGGAGTCAATACCTTGTATCACTTGCTCATACGTAGTCAGTTGGTATTCCCCAAAAGATTAACTTCTTTATAAGTTGAGATCAGAAACCGATACCCCAGGTTGTTCTTTGGCCCTCTCTGACTTACGCGGTTCTTGTGTATTCGAAGATTATTGGTACAGTTGTTGAGTTTCATTCAAGTCCCAAGATCATAAATCATGCATAAAAATGAGTTGAATACAACCAAGGAGTAAGGCGGAATACATACTCACATTGATGGGTTTGATGCTAGGAAGAACAAGTTGCGTTTTCTGCCTCCCTCCAAGCTCGGTAGTGGCTTCCTCATGCAGTGGACTGCTCGGTTTTGCTCCTCTTTGAACCTCAAAAATTCGGCCATGGATGAACACCATTGAAGCTCCAGCTTCAAGCTTTCCAAGCTCACAAATTCGTTTCCCTATCACCATAATATAACCCATGTGTGTGCTAGCACTCATGTTTTGCAACAAAACACTCTCACTTGCTTCTCTTTCAATTCGGCAGTGACCAAAAATGAGAAGAAGATGAAAATGGCTCTAAGCCGTGAATGAGAGGGAGAAGAGAAGAGAGGGAGAGGAATAGATGCGTAAAAGGAGAGAGAGAAAAGTAAAAATAAAATAAAATGTAATAGGTTTTTATAATTTCTAAAATTAATAAAACCATTTACCATTTCTTTTTACTTTTCCTTAAATGCTAAAATCAAAAAGCAAAAAGCAAAAGTTGCTTTTTCAACTTCTACATCAATCACTCAAATCAAGTGACAACATGTCACATCACTCAAAGTGACATTTGATTTGACGATTGATGCGACTAGCGATATGATGCACGATTTGACTTGCGTGTCGCACTCGAATTCGAAATGCGAATGCGCTCGCAAATAATCTCGGGCTCGGGTTCGCTAATTCCAAATTAACGAAT
Organism: Zanthoxylum bungeanum; assembly: GCA_019454045.1. Classification (NCBI taxonomy): domain Eukaryota; kingdom Viridiplantae; phylum Streptophyta; class Magnoliopsida; order Sapindales; family Rutaceae; genus Zanthoxylum; species Zanthoxylum bungeanum. The sequence continues at coordinate 68,302 of SKCR01038498.1, read as the reverse complement.
TTTCCGTCGCGTCTTAATTAAATGATTACGCCTAGCAAAATCACTATTCATGTCGCTAACGAATTAATTCTAAATTAATTCGTTCACCCGAATTAAAATCTAATTTTAATTCCATGTCGAAATCCAATTTCGTTTAATATATCAAATATATTAATTTATCGATTAATTCCAAATTAATCGTTCTCTCTCTTTAACGATATTTTATCCGAGATAAAATATCTTAATAATTAATCCCAGATTAATTTTCTCTCTCTTCTAATTAATCCTAGATTAATTAAGTGCGAGTTATACATCATCGGTGAATCTTCAGGAAGCGACCCATGAGATCTCCGGATATGTTGGCAGTAAATACGGTCATCGGATTATCCGAACACGTAAGTACCTCGTACTACGTTTATACCGATTTACAAGACAAGGTTGGCTTCTAGCAAAGCGCCATGCCTACCCAATTCTCCAGAAATATTCTTACAGGAATATATAGATCTGTATCAAGCGTAGTATACCGTAGTATTGTGTATATCGGCCCAGTATCGGATAGTCACGTGCTAGGGCTGGGGCTGGATAACTGTCTGCCCCTTCCGAAGCACATGTCGGATGTCTGGTAACTAGTATCTATAATCGGATATTCATGACCTGGTCACAATATCCTGATTGGTTGCGCAACACTTAAGAGCAGTAATACCATATCCTGCGTGACATCATCTCCAATATGACTGAAGTGATACTTCCGTCTTGACATCACACCCAATACACTACGACTCTCTGATAAACCAGAAGTGGTGTACGCAGAACCGGTTAAAGCCCTGTACCACCAAGACCAAAGTCTATCGATTATCGTAAGTATTAGCGATGCAAGTCTCAGATTAAGACTATACACACCTACCTTGATTTCGGCCTCCCATAGACACATAGTCATAATACCAATGGGATTCCGAGGGGTCTATCCAGAGCGAAGCTGTTTCCCGTACCATCGGTGAAACACGACCTCCTATCGCACTTGCATAAGTATCCAATACTTATATATATGAGAACTATGTCGTTGTGCCCTCACAACGCGCACAAGTGTAATACTAGCCTATTCTGCATTATCGATGTCCTGTCTCGATAATACTCCTGCTAGGGATATTTAATGATTAATCCTTCGGGGATTGATACAGTCTCATATCATTCTCAATCCAGGAACTAATCATATGGACCTCTCTTCATTTATACATTTATGGTGATCTAATCACAAATGATGAGAGTGCAATTTCCTTGTCACATAGTTAATTTGTACAACAACACCGTGATCTGTATAAATAGTGACGCTATGGGTCATTTTGTCCAACAACAGTTTCATCCTTGATGAACTATTTGTGTTCCTTTAAGGACTCGGTGCCTAGAATAGTATTACTTCGATTTTCATCGAGTTATACTATCCTCCCAGTTACCATTGCATATAGGTATTCCTCTTAGGAAAACCGCATGGTGAGCAACAATTAAATTGTTCTCTTGTGAGTTGCATAAGTACTATAATTTGGTATCCCTAGGATAACCTACAATTCGACACTTATTTGATTTGGGTTTTAGTTTGGTATCATCAAAAACATATGCCTAGCATACCCAAATATTCAGGAATGAGAAACCCGGTTTCTTTCCTGTTCATATCTAATATGAAATCTGTCAAACAGATTTTTATGGAACCTTATTCAAAATAAGTTATGCACTGTTAAGGCTTATCCGTTGAAGGAAATGGTAGCTCAGAGCGACTTATGATTAACCTTATCATGTCCAATAAAATCCGGTTACTCATTTCGGACACACCGTCAAATTGACGTGTTTCGGGAGGAGTCCTCTTTGAAAGAATACTATACTCTTTCAAGTATTGAGAAACTTATTGCTTAAGTATTTTCCATTACGGTCTAACCTTGACGGTGTAATACTTTAGCCGATCTGTTTGTCTATTTTGTGTCGAAAACTGTAAAGTTTCCGATTTGTGTTTCAAAAAAAACACATAATCACAATGCGATGCCACATCCGTAAAGGTAACGAAATATTCATATCCACCACTAGCCTAGCTAGACATGGGCCCACTTGCTTCACCATGAACTAGGGCTAACAGATTGGTGGCACTTGCACTTTTACCAAGTAAATGTGTTTTAGGCACCTTGCCCAATAAACTAGATTCGTAGACTTTATTTGAATAGAATCAAATTTGTCCTAGCATCCACTCTTCAAAAGTGTGGATATACGAGTCTTGTTTAATTGTGTCCCAGACAGCAATGCCACAATTAAGTTTCATCTGATCAAATCAGTTTGAACTATTTGTTTGTCATATATTTTGTTTGAGATTTATTTATATTCAAACTATAAATATTGTTAATTCACATCTGATGTGTTTATCTCAATATCATCTTTATAAAATAAAACACTTTAGTGTTCTAGAATATAAAGGTTCACCCGTAGCGGGATAAACACTGATATAGAGATAATAATTCTAGTCAAACTAGTTACATTATAACAGTTCCTAATTTAAGTACACACCGTAAAGGTAGTTCCTAAACTTAGGTATTTACGGTTTAAAACAGCGACTTTCGTCCCGTTTTCAATTCGCAGATTAATCTCAACTGAAGTCAGTATCCTGGTCATAGTAGATTTTGCACACCTAGTATATATTTATGTACCACACTAAGTATTTAAATCCAATTTCAATACTAGTAGTGAACATAGTTATGACAAACACATATGAAGTCAGGGCCTTACCCGTCTTCAATTCCTTCATGTCTACTTTGTCCAAACGGCAGTCACGCTTCCGCGATTCCGTTTGCCACAGTTTAGGCAGACATTTGGGATATGTCCTTTATCTTCCCAGAAGATTATAATAATTTTGCCTTTGCCCTTTTCCACATTCCAGAAGCCTTTGGCCAAGCCTTGGCCTTTTAGAATGTCGAAGTAAGGTGCGTCTTGCGCTACTCGCCTAATTGCAAACTTTGGCTTTGTCTCCTTGAGAATGGCCATTAACTCTCCAAGAGTTTAGTATTGTAATTTAGTCTTCTAAAATATATGAATAGATCTTTGAAGATCCTTCAATTTCATTATCATTCCTTAAGGATCTAATCCTTAGTTCTGATTAAGAAATTAAGGAGTCTAATTGGCAAGCTTAATGGATTAAGCACTAAAGTTATCATTACATGAATCTTACAAAGATCATGCTCTACTATTTGCTTAACTCCGGGCTTAGGTATAATATGTTATTTTATCAAATAAAGTAACTTATTATTTTCCAGGACCATCATGAAATTATTCCCAATTTGAAAAATTAAACCATTTAAATACATTTTCCTAGGATTATGTTTTAAATGTCGATCTTTCAATTTATATCTTGATTCTAATAGTCCAACTATTTAATCAACGATTTGGGTACTATTAAATATAATGATTATTATAGTCCAACTATATTAATCAACTATACTTTTAATAGATTGAATACAGTCCAACTGTTTATTAAAACAAAAATTTAAATATTAGTGCAACTAACATTTAATTTATTTGACGAATGATATTTGTTTTGAGCGCGTATGGCAAGTAATTAAACGAATATAACAAATTCAATTCTTGCCTCCCATTATTTTTCGGCGAGCCTTTAACCCTATGTCGAGTACTCAGGAAACCGTGTTTCCTAGCGGGCTAGGATCCCGTTAAATATCACACAATCTTGACTTTGGCCAACAAATTGTATGATAATTAACTAGGTAAAACTCTAAGATCAATTGGATCTAATCCAATTCCTAGATCCAGTAGGGGGACATCCAAGTCTGAAACATATATCTTATATATGCCAATATATCCAATATATTACCTAACATTTTTCCTCTGAATCAACAAAGCCTTGGCTTTGGCACAACAAACTTAGTTATCCCAGTTAAGCGTGACCCATTGACCATGGAAAGCTTCGTAATCAATGTCGATGGACAAGAAGTGGTATTGACTTTGGCCAACAAACCACAACTTGGACAAGACACCAATATTGAACAAAGCCTTCGTGATTCAAACACATCCTCGACGGACTAAGGCCTTGACTTTGGCCAACAAACCAATGCCAGTCTTGGATCTTGAGTAAAAATCACTCAATGGAAGGAAAAACGTTTAATATTTGTGAGAGGTTTTTCGAGTGCAAATTGGCAACCAATTTATTATCTTTGTTAAGGTCTCATCATCATACACCCTTAAACAAGCATTCTAAATACATAATAAAGCACGTATAATAAAATAATAATGATATGCGGATGGATACTTTACACATTGATCCTAGATCAAATCTCTCTCTTTCCTCTCTCCCGCTAGCACAAGTATTTACTTCTACCCGTTACACTACACTTCTAAAGAAACCTCATTTACATTGAGGGGAATAAGTGAGAAGAGAATACAAAGAATATGGAGGTGATAAGGCTGGACACGCAGGTCCAATTAATAAATCAAATTTATTACAATAATTTCTAAAATTGTCCCACCCATCTAATATCCATCCGATATTCATTATTCATGCATCGCAACCATGTATTCACACAAGCATGTTATCAATCAATCTAATCAAATTAATTAATCTGATAATTAATGACCATCCAATGTTCAAACAACGATTTGATTTTGCACGAGTCAAACTCGATTTGCGAATAAGTACTCAAAGTACAAATTCTTGAATTAAATTAAACTACAAAATTAAATCCAATTCAATTTGTATTTAATACTAATTCACTATTTAATTCCAAATTAATTATTACACTTTATTAACGAACCTTTACGACTTAAATTCCAAATTTAATCGTTACGGGTCTCAAAGCCCGATTAACGTCCAACGTTAATTTAATTAAAGTCTAATGGGCTTTTAATTAATTTCTTAAGGCGTGGACTTTTGGTCAACTCGTGTCAAACCCAATAACCAAAGCCCAATTAAGGAGTAACCCTATAAGCCTAGAAATCAATTTAGGCCCATTAGGCCCAATTAAATTTATTAAGGTCCATTAGTTGCATTTGGGCTTTATGGAAGCGGTTTTGGGCCTAATTGGATCCAACCAATTTAGCCTAAACCTAACTTGGTACAATCAAGCCCAATAAGCCCATTTACAACATTACAAGCCCAAATCCAATTTAAGCCCATTTAATTAAACACAAAAAATTCCAAATTTCATATTTTATTAAACTAAAGTGTATTACACAATTAATTACCCAAATCAAAATTTCCAAAACACCAAATTAGCCTAATTAATCATGCTTATCAACATTAAATCATGTCCAACACAATTTAACAAAATCAAACCCAATCATGCTTCTATAAGTCTCGGCTAAATGAGGATTTTTATGTCCAATTTTAAATCCAATCCAATTGAATCCAATTAAACATTAAATCAACATTTCCAATTGATTCCAACACATCCAATTATCAAAAATAAAAAAATCCAAGACACTAAGGCTTAGTATCCATTCGGCCAAGCTAAGGATTTTGGGGAAAAATGTTCCAAACAATTTTTCATCAAATTGATCCAATCAATTTTCAATTAAACATGTATTAAGAATACTCAAACATCCAATTTAATCAAACCATGCTCAAATACATTTTACCCAAATTTTAAGCCCTAATCAAATTTCATGCTTTTACTCCGCTCTGATACCATTGTTGGAGTTCTACGGTCCCGAGGATCGAATAACAAGCAAGAAATATGTGCGAATACAAATTGAGGAAGTTACGGAATACTTACATCGATCAGTTGAGCGACGTGAGAGACAACAAAAATTGATTTTCTGCCCACTGCAGCTCACGGCAGTCCACTCTTTTGTGTCCTCCATGATTCATCCATCTTCAATCATCCAAGCTCCAAGCTTTGTCAAATGAACTTCCATGCTCATGGGTGGATTTCCCTATCACCTTCGCATGTCTCTCGGAGTGCTAGCTGTTGATGATTTTGCCACAAAATCACCACACTTTGCTTCCCTTCATTGTCGGTTTTGCCTAGCAAAAAATAGAACAAAAACAGCCCAAATGGGTGTGAAGAAGAGAGAAGTGAGGAAGAGAGAATTGTGGTTGGTTGGAGGAAAAGTGTATCTAATACACATTTAATTAATTTTATAAAATCAATTAAATGATTTACCAATTTTCTTTCCAAAAGTCAAATGGCAATTTATGGCTTCCAACAACCCACATCAACTATTCACATCACTCAATCAATCAATGTGACAAGTTGTCACATCACTCAAAGTGACTAATGATTTGACGCTTGATGCGACTAGTGATTTGACGCTTGATTTGACTTGCGTGCCGCACTCGAATTCAAAATGCGAATGCGCTCGCAAAGAATCCCAGGCTCGGGTTCACTAATTCCAAATTAACGAATTTTCCGTTGCAACGTAATTAAATGATTATGCCTAGCGAAATAACTATTCACATCGCTAACGAATTAATTCAAATTAACTCGTTGGCCCGAATTAAAATCTAATTTCAATTCCGCGTCGAAATCTAATTTCGTTTAATATATCGAATATATTATTTTATCGATTAATTCTAAATTAATCGTTCTCTCTCTTTAATGGATATTTTATCCCATATAAAATATCTCTGTAATTAATCCAAGATTAATTTTCTCTCTCATCCAATTAATCCCAGATTAATAAAGTGCGAGTCATACGTCATCGGTGAATCTTTGGGAAGCGACCCATGAGATCCCCGGATATGTTTGCAGTAAATTCGGTTGTCGGACTATCCGAACATGTAAGTACCTAGTACTACGTTTTTACCAATTTACAAGACAAGGTTGGCTTCTAGCAAAGCGCCATGCCTACCCAATTCTCCAAAAATATCCTTACAGGAATATGTGATCTATATCAGGCGTAATACACGTAGTATTGCGTATTTCGATCGAGTATCGGGTGATCACATGCAAGGCCTGAGGCTGGTACTATGTCTGCCCCGTACGAAGCATATATCGGATTACTAGCAACTAGTCTCTTTATTATCGGATAATCATGACCAAGTCATATTATCCCGATGGGTGCAACCCTTTAGAGAACCAGTTCTATATCCCTGCGCGATCATCATCTCCATATGACTGGAGTGACACTTCCGTCTTGACATCACACCCAACACACTACGATTCTCAATATACCCAGCAGAGGCGTACACAGAACCTGTTAAAGCCCTGGACGACCATAACCAAAGTATATTGATTGTCGCAAGTATTAGCGGTGCAAGTCTCAGGTTAAGACCAAATACACCTACCCTGATTTCGGACTTCCATAGACATATAGTCATACTACCAATGGAATTCCGAGGGGGTCTATCCAGAGCAAAGCTGTTTCCCGTACCATCGGTAAAACAAAACCTTCTATTACACTTGCATGAGTATCCTATACCTAAATATATGAGAACTATGCCGTTATGCCCTCACAACGCGCACAAGTGTAATACTAGTCTTTTACGCATTATCGATGTTCAATCTCGATAATACTCTGACTAGGGATATTAAATGATTTATCCTTTGTGGACTGATACTGTCTCATATCATTCTCAATCCAGGAACAAATCATAAGGACCTCCTATCATTTATAAATCTTGGTGATCTAATCATAAATGATAAGAGTGCAATCTCCTTTGTCACATAATTAATTTATACAATAACACAATGATCATTGATATGGGCCTCGACCCGGACTGATATTGATATGGGCCTCGCCCCCAAACTGATACTGATATGGGCCTCGCCCCCATGCTGATACTGATGTGGGCCTCGCCCCAAACTGATACTGATATGGGCCTCGCCCCCAGACTGACACTGATGTGGGCCTCACCCTAAGACTGATACTGATTTGGGCCTCACCCCCAGACTGATACTGATATGGGCCTCGCCCCCGGAGTGCCATACCCGGCAAGACTAATACTGATAATGATGTGGGCCTCACCCCCAGAGTGCCATACCCGACAAGACTGATACTAGTGATGTGGGCCTCGCCCCAGAGTGCCATACCTGGCAAGACTGATACTAGTGATGTGGGCCTCACCCTCAGAGTGTCATACCCGGAAAGACTGATACTAGTGATGTGGGCCTCGCCCCCAGAGTGCCATACCTGGCAAGACTGATACTGATGATGTGATGGTTCGTTCTCGAAACATGCTGTGAGGTGGTCCATTCTCGAACTGTTACTGTAAGGTGCTCCATTCTCGGAGTGCCATTCTCGGAGTGCCATTATCGGCTTGTTCATTCCCGAACCGTGCTCCATTCTCGTATTGCCATTCTCGGCTTTTTGATGATGTGGGTCTCGACCCTGGATTCATTCCAAAACTCTGACGACGTGGGCCTCGGCCCTGGGATTCGTTCCCTGGATTCATTCCAAAACTCTGCTGATGTGGGCCTCGGCCTTGGGATTCATTCCCTAGATTCATTCCAAATTCTGATGACATGGGCCTCGTCCCTAGGATTCATTCCATGGATTCATTCCAAAACTCTGACGACGTGGGCCTCGGCCCTGGGATTCATTCCAAAACTCTGCTGATGTGGGCCTCGGCCCTAGGATTCATTCCAAAACTCTGACGACGTGGGCCTCGGCCCTGGGATTCATTCATGGATTCATTCGAAATTCTGATGACGTGGGCCTCGGCTCTGGGATTCATTCTCGGATTCATTCCAAATTTTGACGACGTGGGCCTCGGCCCTGGGATTCATTCCCTGGATTCATTTCAAATTCTGACGATGTGGGCCTCGGCCTTGGGATTCATTCCCTGTATTGATACTTATGTGGGCCTCGCCCTCAAACTGATACTTATGTTGGGCTCGCCCTGAACTGATACTGATGTGGGCCTCGACCCTGGGTCGTATCCCAAAACTGATGCTGATGTGGGCCTCGGTCCTAGGGCTCATCCCCGAAACTGATGCTGATGTGGGCCTCGGCCCTGGGACTCATCCCCAAAACTGATGCTGATGTGGGCCTCGACCCTGTGACTCATCCCTAAAACTGATGCTGATGTGGGCCTCGACCTTGGGACTCATCTTCAAAACTTATACTAACGTGGGCCTCAAATCTGAGACTGATACTGATATGGGCTTCGCCCCAAACTGATACTGATGTGGGCTTCGCCTCCGGACTGATGCTGATGTGGGCCTCGCCCCCAGACTGACACTGATGTGGTCCTCGCCCCAAACTAATACTAATGTGGGCCTCGCCCCAAACTGATACTGACGTGGGCCTCGACCTTGGGACTCATCCCCAAAAATGATAGTGTGGGCCTCGGCCATGGGATTCATTCCCGAAACTGATGATAGTGTGGGCCTCGGCCCTGGGATTCATTCCTGAAACTAATGATGCTATGTTGCTGTTTCTGGTTTGCTTGTATTGGCGCTTTCTTATTTTCTTTAAAACCTGGGAACAAAAATAAGACAAAGATCGCGTGTATATGACGTGTATGCATGCATGCATGAATGTGTTTCCTATTCTGATGGGTTATGTCTTTGTGCTCTTCGGTGCTTCTTGCCTGCAAAAGTTTTTAGTCATCCCCTAGGTCTGCTTACAATTTCTTTCTGCCAGTTCTCTTCTGGTGATTGGTCAGTTTTCTTTTGTCTCATAGCTCAAGTTCCCATTATATCCCTTATTCACAGGGTGGTAGACTGGTCGTCCCTAGTCTTGATTTATCTTTCTGCTCTCCGCTGTTTGCATTTGGTCAAGATGAACAACATGGCGGGGCCTTCCATATCACCATACTATATCACATACTACGAAATAGTCCCAATAGTTACACATATTATTGCCCTCAAAGAATGCCTAGTAATGAAACCAGAGAACCTTCAAAACATTCAACGCAACTCAAATCTAAGTCTTTGAATAAATGATCTAAGCCAGACTCAAAGTGTGTGTGTGCAAAGGTTCCTTCGCAGATTCATCCCCAGGTAAGCCAACTCAATGATTTCGTCAAAAAAATTAGGATGGATGTGTCAAACAAACCTAGATATCTCAATTATGCCTGCAGTTGCTTTTCTGGGCTCAATGTGGTATGGTTTTCTTTTTCTTTTCCTTTGTCTCCCTTTTTTTTTCTTTTCATTTTGAACTTCATTTTTTTTTTCCTTTTCTTTTTTCTTTTTTTTTTTGTTTTTCAACACACCTACCCTTTAAGGTATCATTTCTCATCATGGTGGTCCTAATACTCGCCCATGGGTAGCTTCATGCTTATCGGTTATAGGTGATTCAATTCTTTTCTTTGGAGACTTTTTTTTCATTTTCAACCATACCACACATCATAACAAAAGCAATCAGTATAGACATCTAAGCAAACGGTCATTCACCAACCTACAATTTCTTCGACTAGTCACTTTGCTAGCTACTCAGGTTTTCACTGCTAAGTACCATAATCAAGTGCTTACGAGTATAACATAGATCAATTACTCAAAGCATCAGCTAAAAGTGCCTCAAGGGTTTATCGTTTCCAAAGTTTCACTCTAAAGCAATCAATTTCATCATCGGACTTATGTCTAACTATCAAGGACAAAAAAAAAATTTCTTTTTTTTTTTTCTTCTTCTTTTTTTCTCTTTTTTTTTCTTTTTTTTTGAAGGCCCCCCAATGGTATTTCTATCCTTGCCGTAAGGTTTTCTATCTATCGATTTCCTTTTCCTCGATATCCATGTTTGTTAAAATCTTCTTGACAAACCCTTTTTTTTTCTTCTCTAACCCAACGGATATCTATGATGGCTTTTACGACACGAGGTTAACATGATGCATGTATGCATGAGAGGCATGTGATGTATGACATAAAATATGCATGTGGTTATCAAAAGCATAAAGGGGAAACTTCTGTAGGATATACAACTATGGTTTTCATGTGGGTTTACATGAGTGCGGACAAAGGCTCTCGTTGGTGAAGGATTGCCCACAACTAGGACTCCCCACTCAAGGGTTCGAGCGACCAAGTGAGCGCACATTTTTTATACCTTACGGTATGTGCCAACGAGCTATGGTGCGTGACTGACTGTCAAATGGATTTCCCGTTTTAGATTCCCTAGAGGGAGGGTGGAGCGAAATCTCTTAATTACCCAAGCCTCTTAGGCTCTTATCGCTTGGTGACAGGAATAAACAACGAGTCCTCCAAATTAGTCCATCACAGTAAGCTACGAGTACATGATTATCTAGGTGCCTTCTCAGCTTTTCCTTATAGAAAGGTAGTGAATGAAGGAAGACACGAAACAATTACCAAGCTTTAATAATGCCTTTGATTAAACCCATTTCAACCCACTATAGACACGGTTAACTAAAGCACAAATCATAAACATCACAAGACATGATTTCGGGGCCAATTCTCTATCCCTGGTGGAGTCGCCAGACTGTAGGACACAGAAATCGGCGACGCTGTTCTAGGTTCGCGGCCTATTTCGGAGTACGAAATAACATGGAGTCGCCACCCGGTGTGAACTGGGACAAAGATTTAAGGCCGCACTCACCCCTCGCAAGGGAAGACCTCAAACCACTGGGTTCGGAATGGTCCCTTACTTATGTCACTTGTAATGATGTGATTTGTGCAATAATATAATCAAGACTACTCAAACTAGGTATCCAAAGATAGCGTATTCTAAGTTCACATGCTTTAAAGTAAGTTTTTAAACGGCAAACACAATATAACACAATGAGCATATTGAACCATTAAACCAAAATAAACAAATACTGATTTAAACATGGTCATAAACTAAACAAAATATCATGCCTAAAATAATGTAATCATGCTTTGAAGATAAATAACAAACTAGGCTAAATCATTTTTTAACAAATAAATAAATAACCTACGAATTATAACATGCTCAAATACAAGTTTGGATGAGACGAAATATGTGTCTCTTAAGTGATACGTGGTGTCGTATCCCGAGTACAGACCGCACAACCGTCCATTCGGATTCGACTACGAAATTTAAGTCTGGGTTTCCATTCTATATACCACAAAATGGAACACATATTCCGCCCATCCAACAATCACCTCATGCCTCAAACGACTTTCATGCGATAATATATAAAATAAATAAAAGAAACAAAATATAATAAGTAAAAGGGTGCCCTCAGGTCTAACCTCTTTTATCGTCTCTCGAAAGCGTGTTACACGGTCGTCGGAAGGGTTGATGTTCCGCAACTTTTCTGGTTAATTAATCCAACATTTTTCCTCGCTGTTTAACTGTTTGGGCTGCTGTTTTCATTCCGTTTTGCTGCTGTTTTAAGGGTATTTTCTGGTCACTATGTTTGGTAATTTAGGCTATTGTTTTTGCGGTTTTTGGAGGGCTAGGGGCTGCAGTTTTTGTCACTGTTTTAGGCAGTTTTTGATACAGTTTGAGTGTAGTTTTGGGCAATTTTTTAGGTGCAATTTTTGGTGTTTTCTGGACTATTTTCGGGATGATTTAAGGGTGCAGTTTCGGGACAATTTTTGGGATTTATGGGGGCTGTTTAGATGCGGCAATGTGTGGGCAAAAGGCAGGGCTGTGAAGTGTGTCTGTCGTTGCTGGGTGAAGGGCTTTTCACTTGTTTTATTTGCGTGGAATCTGAGGACGTGTGAGCATGGGCTGCAAGCTGTGACGAGTGGAGGGGCAGGCGTGTAAAAGGAGTGGTGTGAACGTGCGTGCGTTAAGCTAAGTGATGTGGAGAGGGTTAGGCGTATGTGTAAGGGCTTGTGGACTGAGTGAGCTGCGAGGCGTTGAGTGCTAGGTGAAGTTCTTTTAACGTGAAGAGGTAGGTATTAGTGGATTCTGTGTGCAATTCTTGTGTTGGAGGGATGGCTTTTTACGTGTTGGTTAATGAGTTGTGCTGCATGAGGTCTTTACGTGGGAAGCTTAGGGTTTTTCGAACCTGTGTGAATGAACAGTGCGGCAGTTTGTGAGTGGGGATAGGTTGCAGCCGAGAGGAGTGAGAAGGAAAGGTTTAGGGTTATTGTTTTGTGTTTTTTTTGTGTGAATCTGCTAGGGCTAGAAAAGTTGGGTTAATGGTTCTTTTTATAGGCAAAGGGAGGGGGGATTCCTTGTTTGAATAGGGAAGGATTTGTGTAATTAATGGGGGAATATTTTAATTATTGTGTGATAAGGAAAATCTTCTTAAATTAGGAAGGTGATTTGATTTAGTTTGATATCTTCTCTTTTTAGTTAGGGATATGATTTGATTTAATTAGGAATGTGAATTATTTAGATTTATTTAATTTAGGCATGTGATTTATTTAAATTAGGAAGGTGATTTAATTTGATTTAATTGGATTTAATTTAAATTAATTTGATTTGATTTAATTTGTGACATGTGTTTTAAATGTTTTAATTATTTTTTATTGGGCTTGGGCGAAATGGACTTGGTGTGTGGAGGTTTGGGCTAAGGGTGTGTTTTAAAACGGAGGTCCAACAAGCGAACCCGCAGCTACTCCAGTGAATTAAATCCAACCATGCGTCAATTCTTGACTATTCCATTCCGACGTCCGTTTCCCGCGGCTTCCATAATTAAAGAGGTAGTGTCTCCATATGAGACTCATCATCGGGACTTACATGCAAAAATGCAGTACCTACATGTGTGTAACATGTTATGAAGTTCTTCATAGTTGGCTTGCATTGAGTGCATATGGAAGTTTAACACAAAGCCAGTATAAGATCCAGGCAAATAAGACAGCTCATTCATCCTAGAGTTCAGTACGGAACAATTCCTTAGACCTTCGATAAAGTTCCATCTCTTGATATGCCTCGAATAACTCCTTCAGTGTTCACATGATGCTCCAAGCATCTGATACCTCTATGTACTGTCTCAGCAAATCTAGAACCATTGATCCCAAGATGTAGGATTTCACCTTCAGGTTATCATCCTTACATCTATTAAAAGTTTCTCGCTCTTCTGGAGTGGAGTCAGTATCGATTTCAACAGGTTGTGGATTGATAGTGACATAAGTCAACTTTTCAAACTCTAAGATAAGGAGTATGTTTATTTCCTTTCAAAATATTTTTTGGCTCCTTTTAGCTTATTGGTATCCAAAAAAATTAATGGATTAGCTACAACTATCTACAAGACAACATTTTAAGTAGTAGCAGAATAATTTTCATTTCAAAATAATAACACTAATTGATTATGGAATTTTAAATCTATTACTACCCTCCAACTACTTTACGTAATTTCGTAATCTCCTTTAACAAAAAAATAAGAATTTGACTATCAAAATTCTATTGCGAGAAGTGGATCCTATGACATTTACTCCAGCCTCACACTATCGACGGTCTTGGCCTTTATAAACTCATTAGGTAGATCTCCAAGGTCAATCACATTCATATGACTCATGGTTTGGCCCTGAACTGTTTCGTATCCTCACACTATCGACGGTCTTGGATTAAGATGTATTCTAGGTGTATATTTGTCAATGTGCACTAATACATTTCATATGTACACCCTCACAATAATGACGGTATTGGGTGACTGTGTTGACTCATCACACTACATATAATTTTTTACCAGAGCGACCTAAGTTCCGAACATTTATACTCTCACAATAATGACGGTCTTGAATATAAGTAGTAAGAACTCATTCATCTCCGTATTGACAAGACAGACCATCCAATAATAGTTCGACATTACTAATATTATTAATTAAATAAAGTAATCACCTAATCACAAGAGATTTATAACAATCAAGTTATTAATTTAATTAGGTCAAAATTATAATTTAAAACATGCAATACATATCCAATATGACTTATGCATAATTAAATTAAAAATACTATGGCATAGATTCAAAAAATGTGTTGTGTTGTTAAGCCTTGCTACTGATACCATTCTATTAGGACAGTTGTAGAACACCTAGGGTCAGATCGGTACCCCGTGCATCGGTAATGGTATAACTTGTGGATATCAAACATGGGTGTAAATTTAAATAATTTAATGAAATATTATATTCCATTACTAGTGTATACGAAAAAATCGGGACTAAATTGGTTTCCGAAAACTCCCGAACGAATGAAAATAAAATTGACACACATGCGCACACGACGTGCGCGCTACATTGCGCATGCTACAGTGTGCGCACTGTGCGTGCCAAGTTTTTTTTTTCTTAATGTATTTCCTTCAGCTCAATTTCCAGTGAGCTGAAAGAATTATGGTCTATTACCCTAATTTATTCGGGTCTTCCCTAATCACTTCAAAAAATACCAAAAATTAATTTTTAACGTCAAAATCAAATCAACACATATTATAGAATAAAAATTACAATTTTCAAAATACAAAATTTTTTTTTTTAAAAAAATAAATTTATTCTAAATAAGCACTTGCGTAAATTTTTAATCCAAAACAGAAACCAAATTAGAATCCCAATAAGAAATTTATCGTGAATAATTCTAGGTCACTCAAATGTGGTCAAGTGATTCTAGAATAGTAGCCATAGCTCTAAGCTTTAATATGGAGTTCCAAACTCTAATTTTATGTTTATGTCTAACATAAATATTTTGACCCAATTACAAGCATATTTTGTTTATACTTCCAAAGCATCCTAACACAATTAATTAGCCAAATTTCAATATTAAGTATCTAAAACATAATTCAGCACTATATGTCTCATAATGAAAAATATAGCTTTTAGAGAAGATCAAACTTACCTAGCAAGGTTGATTCAAAGATTCAATCTACTTCTCTTTGTTGAAATATTTGGAAAACTTCCAAGGATTAGCAAGGTTGACTCCATGATTCAATCTTGATTCGAATGCTAGCAAGCTTCATCCCAAAATCCAATCTTGATTTCTCCTAGATGAAATGTTATAAAGACCTTACAAGCTTCTCTCAACACTTCTCCAACTTAGGCTAATCTCTCAAGAATTTCTTGTATAGCTTACTGAAGCTAATGCTTATGTTTATACTTATAATTAAAACCTTCATAAAGCTTACTATTTATAGCAAAATTTAGGTAATTTTTAGTTAATAAAAGTTGTAATCAACTTTTAAGTGAGCTTAATCTAATTTATCCAAATATGTATAATTAGGTGTGACTAATCTCCATTGTCTCTCACTTTGATTTTATCCAATTAAATCAAGCCAAAATCACCTATTATTACATACTTACAATTACCATAATATCCTCAAATGGTAGAGATAATTATGATTTTACAATTAAGACCTTGTGTAATTATTGAATTAATCCAATTAGGTCAAAGTAAATAATCAATGTTATCCAATAACACTTGATTATCTTAGTTGATAATTATAATATCGAATATTATCTTTTATCAAAATTAATCGGCTACCCAAGTGCTCAACGAGTACACTTCATATTGGAACTCTCTAAGTTCATACATGTTCATTATATAAGCCTAGCTAATATGTACGAAATTCGGCAACCTCCGAATTCGCGAAGAACACGAACGACCTTTTTGAACTATACAAGTCGAGGTCATCTTATATGTCTAACAATCCATCTGTCGTAAGCTATCCGAGTTGTGCTTAGGAAACTTAGAATACACTGTCAGGTTTCCGAGGTGCACATCTCATGTCGACATGTCAATGATTCTTCATAACTGATGCGATCCACCGTAGGTGATCGACTTTGGCCAAAGATTTAAGAATCGTGACTTTACTCACATGGATACCTAAACCCCTTATGGTACACACATGGGCCCACATATCCTATCTTACTTCACACTTGATTACTGATTTCATCGGTCCACACCCAATGAACATCTAGAGGCCAGACCATGAAAGGTTTCTGACATACATGACATCAAAGTGTGGATAATCTCAAACAAATCAATGATATCCTATAGTCAAAGGATTATATATGCTACTCGACCCGAGGAGATTCCTAATGACGATGGTGTGTACTTCCAACTATTAGGAATCACCTATGATTCATTCAATATTAACTTCAATGAATATCTATATGTGTATATGAGTTTCCAAAACTCATGGCACATCAAGTTAAACCATTGCAACTCCAATTCCAATATACGACATGTGCTAGTCTTCTAGGTTATAGAAATTCGATCGTATTCCAAAACTAACGACTAGGAATATTTACTTTAAGAATAGTTTACACCCAGTGTCAAGACTATTCTAAGGTCGATGTCATTCTTAGCATATTTATATATCAATCTTATACGCATAATGACAATACCATTAATAAAATATGAAATGAAAATGCAGTTATTTTATTAATAAATAATAAAATGTACAATTTGGATTGCCACTCTAAGCACCAACTCCAACACACCTATTATACATATTTGGATAAATTATTAAGCCTACATAAAAGTTGAATAGAACTTTTATTAATTAAAATTTGCCTAAGTTTTGCTATAAATAGCAAGCTTGAGCAATGTTTTAATTAAGCTTAAGAAAGCTAATACAAGCAATTCTTGGAGAATTTAGCCTATGAAAGAGAAGTGTTTAGAGAAACTTTGGAAGATCTCTACAACATTTCAATAAGGAGAATCAAGATTGGATCTTGGAGTGAAGCTTACTAGCATTGGAATCAAGATTGGATCTTTGCATCAAGCTTGCTAATCATTGGAAGTTCTTCAACCATTTCAACAAAGGAGAAGTGGATTAGATCTTGTATCAAGATTGCTAGGTAAGTTTTATCTTCTCTTAAGCTATGTTTTTTCATTAGTGAGTTTTCATTAATGAGACATATAGTGATGAATTATGTATTGGATGCATGATTACATAACTTAAAGTTTAAATTAGGCTAATGAATTATGTTAGGATGCTTTGGAAGTATAAACACAATATGACTGTGATTGGGTCAAAGACATTCATGTTGGAAATGGAACAATTAATAAGATTTTTGGAGCTCTAGATTAAAGCTTAGAGCTATGGCTACCATTCTAGAATCATTTGACCACCTATGGGTGAACTAAAATTATTAATGAGACATTTCATATTGGGATTCTAAATTGGTTTGTGTTTTGATTCAAACAATTGCATATATGTATTTAGAATACATGTATGTTAGTTGTTAGTTGTATAATATGTGTTGTGGTTGATTTTGATGTTAAATTAGTTTTAAGGTGTATTGAAATGATATAAGAAAATTGGAAGTGTTTAGGATTGGTTTGAAGTTGAAAAATGCTCACTGCCCAGGGGACCGTCGCGACACTGACCTTCTAGCATTGTGACACTGAGCATCAGACCTAAGAGCATTGTAACTCAAACTCTTCCGCATTTTGGTGTCGAGATGTTTAGCTCTCGTAGTTGCTCTCGCACTTTGGAGCATCCTGACTCCCAAGACTCTGCATCATGACTCTGAGGGTTGATGAATACTAAAACTTCATTTTCTTCATTTTGGAGTTTCCAGACTCCGACTTGGTTCCCGTTTTATCCTACGGACTCGTATCAGAATTTAGTTTTCATTAAAATATTTTAAAATACACCTATCCATGATATCATTGGGTTATACTTAATTTAATTTAGGGGACACCGATCCGACCCTAGTGGTTCCACAACTGCTCCAACTGAATGATATTAGAGCATGTCTTTACCACACAATACATGTTTTTAAATCTATGCCACGTTAATTTTAATTTAGTTATGCATAATTCATATTGGATATGCATTGCATGTTTTAAATTAAAATTTTAAATTTGACCCAAAAATGTTATGACCTGATTGTCATAAATCTCTCATGATTAGGTAAATAGTTTTAAGTAATAAATATTAATAATATTGGAGTATTATTGGAAGGTCTGTTTTTTTCAATACAAAGATGAAAGAGTCTTACTACTTATGCCTAAGACCGTCATTATTGTAAATGTATAAGTGCTCGGAACTTAGGTCGCTTCGGTAAAATATTGGATGTAGCGTGATAAGTGCTTGGAATGTCTGTTTTGGATGGACGACGTAAGCCCTAAATGGATGTTTGAGCCTCCCAATGAGTGATAAGATAGGAATGGGCCAGCGGTTGATGGGATGGAAGAGAGCCCTAGGCTTGCCCACTAGCACACGCAATCGAGTAGGAGTGGTTGGAATACAGGTTAGTATATGGGCATAGTGTGTAGAAATTACCAATAGAAGGTGAATTAATGAGGTTTAGATTGCATAGAGTAGTTGTTTCAGGCAGTAAAGCTATTACTTGTAGGTTGATTGGGGAAGAGAGCCTATATAATGATGACTTGGTAATATGGCTGGCATCAAAGTTGGTGTAATAAAGGTTTTAGGTGTACTATATAAAGGGGTTGAGAACTCATTGTAAAGGGTTGGCTAATTTTTTTCGCACATAACTTGTAAAAAGAGAGCAAAAAGCTTAAGTGTAAATGAGAGCTAGAGCAGATCGGCCAGACTCGAGCTCAAAATTAAGATTTTATTTCCATTGCCACTGTGAACGTAGGTTGGATCCATTATGCCGAACCATGTTAAACCATTTATCTTATCTATTGTTTCTATCTTTTACCAATTTCAATTTGGTTCCCAACTAACCAAACAAATTCACTACTTGTGGGAGGTTTGTTCGAGCAATGGTTTTTCTTCAATTACATTTGGAATAAAAAACAGTCGTCAATAGTTGGCACCGTCTGTGGGGAATCGTATGAAAAATGGCAAACACGTTAAGACAATGGCCAGAGACAGAAACTACAGAACTTCAAAGGCCTCCACGATGGAGTTGATAGAGAAAATGGAAGAAACCCTGCGAAGTGAGAGAGAGAATGCTCGAAAGGATAGGGAAACAACCCAAATCTTCATGAAGGATATGCTAGAGAAGATTGGGAAGTTAAGGAAGAAGACATGAGGGAGAGGGAAGAAACTACCAGCGGAAGGAGATGAGAGATAACAAGGGGACGAAGGCCTATATTCACAATTGCAGGGGGAATGACATTGGCCATAGATTCGAACTGGGCGAGAAAGAACTATTGCTGGAATATGGGCTCGGAGGTGCTGACCGCGAAAATGGCCTCAAGGATCCAGAAGGCTAGACCGGTGCCCATAAGTTGACCGAGGAGGATACCCAGTGGGTCAACTACCCTAATGATGATGCATTGATAATCAAGGCCGATATCAGTGAGGCCGAGGTGGATAAGATATTGTTGGTTCCCATAAGTATAATGGATATTGATTACGCCCAAAAAGTACTTGTGGTTATCACAGTATAGTTGGGGTGTCAATTCATAAGATATATGGTTACAAATGAACTAAGTCACTTAAAGAAAATGTTAGCAATAACTTAATTAAAGAAAAGGATTTAATAGGCAGTTTAGATTAAAAACTATGAAAGATACGTAAGAATTATCAAAGATAAAGACATCAAAGCGTCGGGAATACCTCTTGTATCAACTATGAAGTCCCTATATTCAGTAGTTGATTCATTTTATTACTCAATTGAAGGTTTCACATCCCAAATCAACAATTAGAAGATATTTCAATTCAAAACTATTTAAATTCTAAGGTAATCGATGAATTACTTTCTCTATGTTAACAACATACTATGTTATCATTATGACATATCTAATGTCGATAATATACCCACAGACAATACTACAGCAGAATATTAACTAATAAAACAACA
The DNA here is from genome assembly GCA_019454045.1 of Zanthoxylum bungeanum. Taxonomy (NCBI): domain Eukaryota; kingdom Viridiplantae; phylum Streptophyta; class Magnoliopsida; order Sapindales; family Rutaceae; genus Zanthoxylum; species Zanthoxylum bungeanum. The sequence goes on along the minus strand of SKCR01038498.1, from coordinate 47,813 downwards.
ATACAAGTTACAACTGGGTTCCCCAATCACACATAGAAAAAGCATGACTATTTTTATATGAAAATCAGTAAAACACAATTTCTGGATTATAATCAAAAGATAATAAAGAACTGCAAGATACATCAATTGTATTAAACGTTGAAGATCAATCAGGAATCAAAAACATGAATATAAGAGTTAAATACAAGAGTTCATCCCTAGCTTTGCCTAGGAGATTAGTTCTTCATAGAAGAAAGAAACATAACCTGAAGAGATCGGAGATATATCTTCTCTGTCCTGAAGCTTCTTCTATCTTCTCACTCAAATGTATGTTTTTCAACTCTTGGTTGTATGTTTCTTCTCCTTTTCTAGGTTTTGGACAAGCTTGGGTATATATAGGGAAGTCATGGAGTCCTTATGCATGTAAAACATGACTAAACTAAGTTTATGGGCATCTACCGGGGCACCGGAAAGTGGCACCACGGCCCCAAACTCTCGGGCATTTTTTATGGAAGTAAATTGGAGCGTCGTCGCGACGGAAAAAGGTGGGTGTCGTGATGCCAGTTGAATTTTTTGGTGTCTTATTTTATGTGTTTCTGCTCTTCCCGAGTACTTTCGATGCATTCGTAAGGTCCCAAAACATGTACAATTGCTCCAAGATTCATGTTTCATTACTTTCTAATAACATAGCATTAAATAAACGACAATTAGGATTAAATATTTAATACTAAAGCCGAATTAATGATGTTTAAAGTACATTTTCATGCACTTATCACAACATCTAACCAGCTTATTGCTAGTCCCTAGCAATTCAAGCGCAAAAAGAAAATATGAACTAAAATAAATTAAAAAGAAACAAGAAAAACTATCTAAGCCACTTTCGTAGGGATCACGATTGCATTTAGCGTATGCAATAAGCCTTTAAACCCCTAGCCGGCCCTAGTGGATGAGTTATAGTCTCGTGAGGGCTTACATCGACGACACCTACAAACGTCATTCAAAATATATGCAATCATGCAAAAATAACAAAATGAAATAGTCTCAATTGGTACACATGTTATGGTCCTCAAAGAATGGCTAACAATAAAATCAGTGAAACTTCAAAGTACTCAATGCAACTCAAATCCAAGTCCTTGAATAAATTATCTAAGCCAGACTCATAGTCTGTGTGTGTGTGTAAAGGTTCATTCATAGCTCGACTGTTAGGTAAACAAAACAAATCATATTCCAAATCAAATAAAACAAATAAACAAATCAAATAAACCTATTCCTAATTTAAACAAATCTTGTCCCCAATTAAATATATTTATTTCCTTGTGTGACACTAATTAAAAGATATCACCTTCATTAACAAATATTATTCCTTTTGAAACCTTAGAAATCCTAGCCATTTTGCCTATAAAAGAAACCCAAATCCAACCTTTCACACCCTAGCTCATTCACACAAAAAACTCTTGGTCCATTCACACATAACATTCACAAGAAACTTCCAAGCATTCAAAAAAATCTCTTACATTGCCGTCCAACAAAAACACCATCAAAACCAAAAATAGCCACACATCAACAAGCCAAAAATAGCCGCATATCACCCTTAAAATAACCCCTACATCCACCAAAAAATAGCAGCCCAAATATCTTAAAACAGTAGCCTAAATCACCAAAAACAGTGAACAAAAACTACAGTTTAAAATCCTTAAGATTACTGCACAAAACAGCCCCCTAAATGGCAAAACAACAGCCCCTTTTACCGTAAAATAGTAGCCGAAACCCGTAAAAATAGTGACTGAAAAATAGCAGCAAAACAGCAGCGAAATAAAGTAAAGACAGCGGTCCAAAAAAAAAGAAACAGCGAAAGGAAGCAGTGGACCAGTGAACCAGAGGAGTTGTGGAGCGTTAACCCTTCCGACGATCATGTACCGTACGTGTCCGAGAGGCGATTTGAAAGGTTAGACCTGAGGGCACTTTTCGTATTTATTTTCATTCATCTTTTAATCATTTTATTTATTTTATTTATTTTTTCTGCATGAGAGTCGTTTGTTGATGCATGTTGTGGCCATTGAATGAATGGAAAATGTGTCGTCTCTTGTGGTATATAGGATGGAAACCCAGACGTAAATTCTGTAGCTGAATCCGAATGGACGGTAGTGCGGTCTGTACTTGGGATACAACTCCACGTACCACTTGAGCAAACGACACATATTTCACTTTGTTTTATCTTGTTTGTTTATTATCCACATTTTATATTCCGCCATTTAATTTCCGTGCGGTTATTTGTTTGCATTGATGATGTGATGCGAATGGGCTTAGTATGTTGGTCTAAAGGTTCTATATTTGAGGGAAGAAAAAGTCTAAAAGACTACATTTACGAAAATACTTTGTCGCGCTGGACATAACGTGTTTGATTGAATGTGATATATGTTTAATCGAATATGCGAAGTCCTATATTGTTGCATTGATATTTTACCACGCCGGACGAGGTACACCTGATTGAATGAGAATGAGTTCAATCGGGCACACGGGGTCCTACATTATGGATTTGCTTATCTATGTATGTGTTATGTCATCTATCATGCATCAGGTCTTGTCCCGTTCGAACACGTTATCAAACGCTATACGAACGTGAACCTTATGTTTACCGTTCGAATGCGTTTACGAACGGTACTCGAATGCGCATGTGTTTTGTTTCATCAGGTCTTGTCACGTTCAAACGCGTTATCAAACACTATACGAACGCAAACCTTTTATTTCCCGTTCGAATGCGAACCTTCTGTTTACCATTCGAACACATTTACGAACGCTACTCGAACGCGCATGTATTTTGTTTCATCAGGTCTTGTCCCGTTCGAACTCGTTATCAAATACTACACGAACGAGAACCTTCTGTTACCGTTCGAACACATTTTCAAACGCTACACAACGAAAGCACATACACTGAATTGAGTCTTTTTCATCATATTTCATGCAGGATTGCTTCTTGGGTGATATCTCTTGCATTATATAATCAACCATGCCATCCCATTATTGACACTTTTGCTTATTATCATCTAATTGTATTCCCGTATTTATCTAATTGATGTGTTCGTGAGATGGTGTTCAAGCATGATTAGGTTGTTAGTATGTTATTTGGTTCTTAAGCATGATTTAGCCATTAGTATGTTATTCCTCTATGCATGATCTTGTTATCTCATTTCGCAATAGGTGTTTCTTTATGTTTATGCTTAGGTTGTTATTTATCTTTCGTGTTTGATGATTGAACATGTTCATGAGATTATTGTGTGATATCGTATGTTTGCAGTTATGATGATTACTTTCATGCATGTGAACTTAAAAGTAGAATACTCTTGGAAAAATGTTGCGTAGATTCGATTAAATTATTGCAAAAATCATATCATTACAAGTGGCATAAGTAAGGGACCATTCCGAACCCAAAGGTTTGAGGTCTTCCCTTGCGAGGGGTGAGTGCGGCCTTAAATCATTTTCCCAGTTCACACCGGGTGGCGACTCCATGTTATTTCTCCGGTTTAGTCCCCCGTGGGCTACTCCGTACTCCCAACAGGGCCGCGAGCCCGGAACAATGTCGTCCAACATCTGTGTCCTACAGTCTGGCGACTCCACTGGGGATAGAGAATTGGCCCCGAAATAATGTCTTGTAATGTTTGGAATTGTGCTTTAATTAACCGTGTGTACCGTCGGTCGAAAGGGGTTTAATCAAAGGCACTTTTAAGGCTAGGTAATGGTTTGGTGTCTTCCCTCATTCACTACCTAGTTGTGGGCTGCGAAGGCACCTAGATAATCATGTACTTGTAGCCTACCGTGATGGACTAATTTGGAGGACTCATTATTTATTCCTGTCACCAAGCAATTAGAGCCTAAGAGGCTTGGGTTTTTAAGAGAGTTCGCTCCGCCCTCCCTCTGGGGAATCTACAACGGGAAATCTATTTGACAGTCAGTTACACACCATAACTCGTTGGCACGTACCGTAAGGTATAAAAAAGTTACGCTCACTTGGTCGCTCGAACCATTGAGTAGGGAGACCTAGTTGTGGGCAGCCCTTCGCCAGCGAGAGTCTTTGTCTATACTTCCGTAAACCCATATGTAGATCGGAGTTGTATGACCGATAGTAACTATTTCCTTGTATTTGGGGACCATCAACATTCGGATGCAGTTGGACTTCTTGTCAGAAATGCGAACTTGTTGGGCCATTTAAACTGGGACGAGTTCGTATCCTATGACAATTGGGCTAAAAGTTTCTAAAATGTCGATCAGCCATCCTGTGTTTGGGCCCCTTATCATTTGAAGTTGTTTAACCATGTTGTCGCAAATGTGTAAACATGTTGGGCCTTTTCAACTGGGACAAGTTTGCACCTTGCAATAATATGATTGAAGCTTTAAAATCACAATGGGCCGAATTATATGTTCCACACATTGCACGTATCTCATGCATCTCATGCATACACACATCATGTTAACTCTCTTGTGTCTTAGCAGCCATCATAGATATCCAATGGGTTAGGGAAAAAGGAAGACTTGTTAAAAGGCCGATAGGAAACATGAGCGAATCAGAGAATGAAACATCCTGTATGGATCAGTTTGATAACAGTCTCACCAAGATTACTGAACAGTTACAAGCCTTCACTGTTGCTGTGGCTAATATAGCTCTGCCCCGTGCTGGGGAAATTCCTAGAATGTGAGGCGTAAGGAGCCTCCGAATGGGTTGGGGGAGGATATCCCCACTTTTGATGATGACATGGCAGAATATGCGACAAGAAGAATGATTCAGTCTCAGGCAGAATTTCTGAAGCTTCGGGATAAGGTAGAAATAGTTACCCGCAAAATGAGGGGTAAACATGAAGAATTGTTAGATTATGAAGCAATGACTTTTGAAGAACAGCTGCCAGCTCAGTTCAAGATGCCAGATATGCCCAGGTTCAATGGGAATGGGGATCCGAGGGTCCATCTCTGTCAATATGTTTCAGTTATAAGTTCAGTAGGCTTGTCACAACGCCAAGTGCATAAAATATTTGGAATTTCTCTTGAGGGGGCGCCAGTAGTATGGTATAATAGCCTGGAAAGAAAGGTTAAGGAAGACTGGAGGGAACTAGTTGAAGCTTTTCTGAAGCAATATGTTACAGATTTGGAAATTGATTTGTCACATCGTGATTTGGAGAACACTAAGCAGAAGCCGAAAGAAAGCTTCAAGGAGTATGTAGACCATTGGAGAAGCCAACTTCTAAAGATGCAGACTCGGCCCTTAGAGAAAGACTAGATTAAGATGATTATCAAGGGTACTAAGCCCTCGATCTATGGAAAGTTGAGGAGGATGACCTCTATGATTACTGATTTTCGACAGTTGAGGGAAACTGTCATGGATATTGAAGAAGAAGAGGCGGAGAATATGATGTTTTATGGCCTGAACAGGAGGCCCATTGGGGGAACGTCAGGTACCAAGCCTGTTTCCGCTGAAATTGCTGCTATCTGAAACCGACGATTTTCCAACTTAGGAAGACCCTTGTCTAAGGTGTTGGAGAAATTAAAGAGACAGGGACTTCTGAAACCCCTAGAGACCAAACCACTTCCACACCCACCACCACCGCATCTCAACCTGAACCACTATTTCAATTTCCACCAACAAAAGGGCCATGACACTAACAATTGTGCCCGCCTCCACCATGAAATCCAGGACCTTATAGACTCAAAAAAGATAACCGACCCAGAAACATAACAGCCTAACACACACAAAAACCCCCTGCCGAATTACCACTCTGTCCCACCATCAACCTATATGATAAACATTGGCCTACCCGAAAGCCTTGTCCTTAAATCCTTTGACCACCTAGCCTTCTACCTGGGAATTGGGATAGCAGCAGTGAGGATGAAACATAACATGGGATGAATTTATGGGAAGATTTCTCCAGTAGTGATGAAGAGGTGGTTAGAGGAATGACACGTAGTGGGCATTTCTACAGTGATACGGCTGAGAAGGGTAAAGAAGTGTTGATGAAGGTAGAGAAGTGTCTGAAAATGTGGAGAATGCTGAGGGGGATGCAGTGCTACGTCAGTTGAGGAAGACACGGGCACAGGTTAGCATATGTGAATTGTTGTGTTCATCTCAGGAGCACAGGCGGACCATGGTTGAGGCCTTGGGCAAGATAGTGGTGATGGAGGATGCCAACCCTGCGATGTTTGTCGGATCAGTGTAAAAGGAAAATTTACAGATAACCTTTTCCGAGGAGGAACTTTCGGCTGAGGGAAGGAATCATAATAGACCCTTATTCATCAGAGCTGAAGTGAGGGGCAAGAAGACCTTTTGTGTGATGGTAGATGATGGCTCCTCCATCAATGTATGCCCATTGAAGATTTTGACAAAATTGGGTATGAAGGTAACAGATCTAGATCCCTACAGTACGACTATTAAAGCTTATAATGATAGTAAGAGGGTACTTTTGCAGCAATGGTCATAGTTGGCCCAATTGAAGATGAGGTTGAATTCACAGTGCTAAACATCCCGGCCACTTTTGCTTTGTTATTGGGAAGGCCTTGGTTTCACAAGCTTGGGGGCGTGCCCTCCATTCTGCACCAGGTTGTTAAGTTCCCGTACGGGGGAGAGATTGTCACCATTCGAGCTGAGGTAGATAATGTTGTGGCCACTTTGGAAATACAACCTTTTACAATGTTCCAAGTGTCGGAAACTTTTGAGGAGTGGGTGGATCCTAGGATGGCTAGGATCATGGAAAAGATGAAGTTCAAGCCGGGCAAAGGTTCAACATTGCCTAACTTTAAAGGCCAGACTACTCGAAAGGGTTTGGGGTACAAGTCTGATGAGGATAAACCGAAAGACAAGAAGAAATGGTTGAAACTGATGGAATGTTTTGTGAAGGCAACGGGATATCAGGGAGAACCTGAACCGGTAGAAGTCAATGGGATTGTGGTGCCCGGGTTTGAGATCTTTCAGGAGGTGATAAGCAAGAAGTCGATGGCATCAGAAATTGTGGAAACGAATAAGATAAATGGGAAGAAGAACTGATGATGTTTGAGGGCTCGACCCTCGAGGAAAAGGAGGAAGACCCGGCTGTGGGAGATGAAGCATCTGTGGAGGATGAATATGTTTATCTCTTTGATTTATTTGAATGTATTCATTCATCTGCTAGCAATAAAGACAATCATTTTGCTTACTCGTTTGAGTCTTTCCCTTTCAATTTGCATGACTTGAGTATATTTGATATCAGTCCCACCAGAACAAATGCATTCAACCTTGGTACGCCAGAGAGCCCCAAGGAAATTCTAATTGCAAGTGAGGTTACCCCTGAGGAACGAGAGAAATTATAAGAAATATTGGTCAGATATGCCAAAGTCTTTGCTGTTGGTTTTTATTAAGGTCCCAATATCAATAATAAGCATGAAATATGTGCGAATACAAATCAAAGAAGTTGCGGAATACTTACATGGATCGGTTGAGCGACGCAAGATGCAACAAAAACGAAATTCTACCCATTGGTTGGTTCACGGCAGTGCAGTTTTTGAGCTCACTAATTCGGCCTTCAATCAACAAGAAACCAATCTCCAAGCTTCGTCATTTGATTCCCGGGTCATGGGTAGACTTCCTTATCACCTTCACATGTCTCGTAAGTGTGCTAGCACTTGAGATTTTGCCACAAAATCCCACTCTTACTTCCCTAACTCACGGTTTCTGCCCAGCTCAAACCAGTGAAGTTTTTGCCTCCATGGGAATGTGAAGAAGAGAGAGATGATAGGAAGAGAGAATTATGTAAGTTGTGTGGATTTTGTGTATCAAATACACTTATATATTTTCCAAAAATATAAATCATTTACCACCTTTTTAGCTTTTAAAAAGTCAAATGGTAAAAGGTTTCCAACAACTCCAACAACAATCAATCAATCAATCAATCACATCAATCAATCAAGTGTCACATCACTCAAAGTGACATGTGATTTGACGCTTGATGCGACTAATGATTTTGACGTTTGATTTGACTTGCGTACCGCATTCGAATTCGAAATGCGAATGCGCTCGCAAATAATCTCGGGCTCGGGTTCACTAATTCCAAATTAACGAATTTTCCGTTGCGTCGTAATTAAATGATTAAGCCTAGTGAAATCACTATTCACATCGCTAACGAATTAATTCTAAATTAATTCGTTCGCCCGAATTAAAATCTAATTTTAATTCCGCGTCGAAATCCAATTTTGTTTAATTTATCAAATATATTAATTTCTCGATTAATTCCAAATTAACCGTTATCTCTCTTTTAATGATATTTTATCCCAAATAAAATATCTCTGCAAATAATCCCAGATTAATTTTCTCTCTCTTCTAATTAATCCCATATTAATTTAGAGTGCGAGTCATACATCATCGGTGAATCTTTGGGAAGCGACCCATGAGATCCCCTGATATGTTGGCAGTAAATTCGGTCGTCGGACTATCCGAACACGTAAGTACCAAGTACTACGTTTGTACCGATTTACAAGACAAGGTTGGCATCTAGCAAAGCGCCATGCCTACCCAATTCTCCGGAAATATCCTTACAGGAATAAAGGATCTATATCAGGCGTTGTATATGTAGTATTGCATATTTCTGTCCAGTATCGGATGATCACGTGTTAGGCCTGGGGCTGGAATTGTGTCTGCCCAGTACGAAACACATGTCGGATGTCTGGTAACTAGTCTCTATAATCGGATAACAATGACCTAGTCATATTATCCCGATGACTGCAGTACTTAAGAGTACTAGTACCGTATCCTACGTGACCATCATCTCCATATGACATGAGTGACACTTCCGTCTTGACATCACACCCAACACACTACGATTCTCAATATACCCAGTATTGGCGTACACAGAACCTGTTAAAGCTCTGGACGACCTCAACCAAAATATATTGATTATCGTAAGTATTAGCGGTGCAAGTCTCAGGTTAAGACCAAATACACCTACCCTGATTTCGGACTTCCATAGACACATAGTCATACTACCAATGGAATTCCGAGGGGGTCTATCCAGAGCGAAGCTGTTTCCCGTACCATCGGTAAAACACAACCTCCTATTACACTTGCATGAGTATCCTATACCCAAATATATGAGAACTATGCCGTTGTGCCCTCACAAATGCGCACAAGTGTAATACTAGTCTTTTACGTATTTATCGATGTCCAATCTCGATAATACTCTGACTAGGGATATTTAATGATTTATCCTTCGTGGACTGATATTGTCTCATATCATTCTCCGTCCAGGATAAAATATAGGGACCTCTCATCATTTTTTATACATCTAGGTGATCTAATCACAAATGATAAGAGTGCAATCTCCTTTGTCACATAGTTAATTTGTAAAACAACATCATGATCTGTACAAATAGTGACGCTATGGGTCATAATTGTCCAACAATCTCCCACTTGGCCTATAGCCAGTCACTCGAGCGTCTTACACCCGAACTATATACTGTTGGCTCAAACTGCTGAGAAAAGGTTTTCGTCAGCGGATTTGCATGATTATCATCTTATGCGATTTATACGATCATCACATCGCCACGATGTATGATCCAACGAATCAGATGAATATCGAAGTATGTATCTGGATCGTTGATGAGACCATTAATTCTTTAGCCTGTGCTGACGCCTAGCTCAGTTGCTAACATAATTATTTCTAATCTAATTAGATTTGTTTATCGACCCAGAAGGCTTTTATTGCCGCCTCAACTGCAGCAATAACCCGCATTTGTTGTTTATTCAGTAACAATATCTTGCTTTTAAGATTTCCAACTCACTGTTCTGTTATTCAAACTATATAGTACCGTTTGTGACTTTTAGTCGTCTTTATCGGTTAGGAAACTTGCTATAATGATCCCAGTCACTTCAAGTTCTCCTTCTCCATAGATTAAGACAGCATCCTTAGTTCTCTAAGATACTAACATATGTTCTTAACTTCAATCCAGTTACTATCACTCGGATTGGTCTGTTTGTGACTCCATATGCTCAAAGCGTATGAGACACCAGGTCACGTACATTTTCAATGTACGAGTTTCTCGGAGATTTTTTTTTCGAAAGCCAAGCTTTCACCAATTGTTTATATGGGAATATCATTTCCAAGAAATTACATATTATCATTATTTATAGGACAACTACTGTCAGTGCGCTCCCACTAACCCTTTTATATACACACGAATCTTTTCGTTTTGAATTAAATCATACACCATTATGATTACATCAAAACGATAATTCCAAGAACCTATGCTTGCTTCAATCCAAACATGGATCGAATAACCCGCAAACCTTGTTTGCTAGTTTTGGTACTACAAAATCGACAGGCTGTTGTAAATCCTCCAAAAGGTTTCCTTTTCAGAAAGCAATTTTGCCATTAAGCTGACGTATTTCATAAATTAAACATGCAGCTTTAGCAAGCATTATCCAAATGGATTTACCGTGGCAACATGTAAAATGTTGAATTGAAATCAACACAATGTTGATAATGTTGGAAAATAACCAAGCCCCAAGATCAACAAGAACAAGCAAAATATATAAATACATGAATGATAATTGAAGTATGGCGGAATCATACTCACAATACTTGAAAATGGATGCTTAGATGATGCGAAAACTCCTCCCTTGTGCAGTGAAGCTCTCGGCCAAGAAGAAAAGAGGGACTCCAAGTCGAGTTTGATCCTTCCAAGCTCAAGGATTAGTTTCCCATATCACCTATGTATGATCCCTTGAAGGTGCTAGCCTTTGTTGTGATTTTGAATGCACAACTTCTTCAAATCTTGCCACAAAAATTGAAGAAAGGAGAGCCAAAAACTGCTTGCAAGTTTCGGCAATGTGAGAGAGAAAGATTGAATGATTTTTGTTACAAAAAATCAATTTATATTTATGCCATAATATCTATTAAATTAATAATAAACTTATGACACAAATCATGCAATGGCTTAGAGTGTCAAACACTCAATTTCCATGCAAAACCATTGAGTGCATTGTACACTATCTCCATGCAATGCATTAGAGTTAAATAATGCATAATATGACATGTGTCATGTGGGCCCCACACGTTTCCAAATGAAAGTGGCCCACGTGCACTCACGCGTTCGGGTTCGATATTTCCGAAATACCGAACTTACGTCGCGACGTTAATTAAATCGAATTTAAATAAATAATTACGCCTAGCGAAATTAATATTTACGTCGCTAACGAATTAATTCTAAATTAGCTCGTTTGCCCGAATTAAAATCTAATTTTAATTTCGCGTCGAAATCGAATTTCGATTATTATATCGAATATAATAATTTTACGATTAATTCCAAATTAATCGTTCTCTCTCTATGTATAGTACTTTATCCAAGATAAAGTCTCTCCGTAATTAATCCAAGATTAATCGAGTTTGAATCATACGTCATTGGTGAATCTTCGGGAAGCGACCCAAGAGATCTCTGGATATGTTGGCAGTAATACGGCCGTCAATTATCTGAATACGTACGTACCAAGTACTACGTTTTTACCGATTTACAAGACAAGGTTAGCCTCTAGCAAAACGCCATGCCTACCCAATTCTCCAGAAATATTCTTATTGGAATATAAGATCTATAACAGGCGTAGTATACCGTAGTATAGTGTATATCGAACCAGTATCGGATGATCACATGTAAGGCCTGGGGCTGGAGATGTGTCTACCCCGTACGATACACATATCGGACATCTAGCAACCAAACCAGTCTATTTGAATCGGATAATCCTGACCTAGTCATATTATCCCGATGGTTGCAACCATTATAGAGTACTAGTTCTGTATCCCTCGCGATCATCATCTCCATATGTCTGAAGTGATACTTCCATCTTGACATCACACCCAATACACTACGATTCTCGATAAATCCAGAAGAGGTGTACACAGAACCCGTTAAAGCCCTGGACCACACCAAAACTAAAGTTTACTGATTGTCGTAAGTACTAGCGATGCAAGTCTCAGGTTAAGATCATATGCACCTACCCTGAAGCGGACTCCCATAGACACGCAGACATACTACCAATGGGATTCCGCGGGGTCTATCCAGAGCGAAGCTGTTTTCCGTACCATCGGTAAAACACAACCTCCTACCGCACTTACATAAGTATCCTATACTTAAATATATGAGAACTATGCCGTTGTGCCCTCACAACATGCACAAGTGCAGTACTAGTCTATTCCGCATTATCGATGTCCAATCTCGATAATACTACGACTAGGGATATTTAATGATTAAACCTTTATGGATTGATACCGTCTCATATCATCACAATCCGGAACTAATCATAGGGACTCTTACCATTTATATCAAAGTAAATAAATTACAAAATGGTAAAAGGCAATTTCATTACTACATAGTTAATTTTGTACAATAATACAATATCATTTACAAAATAGTGACGCTATGGGTCATAACTGTCTAACAATCTCCCACTTGGCCTATAGCCAGTCACTCAAGCATCTAATACCTGAACTATGTATGTGTCGCTCAAACTTTTCCCGAGGAATTATTTCGTCAGCGGATCTGCAATGTTGTCCTCTGATGCGATCTTTTCGATCTTCACACATCGCCACGATGTATGATCTCTCGAATCAGATGGAATCGTCGAAGAACATGTTTGGATCGTTGATGAGACCTTGGTTCCTTAGCCTGCGCTATGGCCCCGCTATTGTCACAATACAATAAAACGGGCTCAGCTGCTAATGGAACTACTCCTAATCCAATCCAACTAGAATTTTCGGATCCAAACCGCTTCTTTTGCTGCTTCAGCTGCTGCAATGTACTCCGCTTCAGTTGTTGAATCGGCAACAGTATCTTGCTTGGAAGATTTCCAGCTCACTGCTCCGTTATTCAAGCAAAATATGTACCCGGTTTGCGACTTGAAGTCGTCTCTGTCGTTTGGAAACTTGCATCGGTATACCCAGATACCTCAATTCTCCATCTCCATAGATTAAGAAAACATCCTTAGTTCTCTTAAGAACCTAAGGATACTCTTAACCGCCATCCAGTGATCCTTTCCTGGATCAGCCTGATATCGACTACACATGCTCAAAGCATAGGACACATCAGGTCGTGTACATATCATGGCATACATGATCGATCCAACTGCCGAGGCGAACGGAGTCCGACTCATGTTGTCTCTCTCATCTTGTGTTTTAGGACACATGTCCCTAGATAGATAGACGCCATGTGATGTTGGTAACAGTCCCCTCTTGGACTGATCCTGTTGAATCTCTTCAACACTTTATCAATATATGTACTCTGGGAGAGTCCAAGTAGCCTTCTAGATCTATCCCTGTAGATCTTTATTCCTAGAATAAAAGCTACTTCTCCCAGATCTTTCATGGAGAATTTCAATGAAAGCCAAGCTTCACCGACGTTAACATGGGAATGTCATTGCCTATAAGCAATACATCGTCGACATAAAGGACAATAAAGGTCAGTGCACTCCCACTAACCTTCTTATATACACAAGGATCATCTACGTTTTGAATGAAATCATATTCTTTTATGACCTCATCAAAACGTTGGTTCCATGACCTCGATGCTTGCTTCATTCCATAAATGGACCGATTTAACTTACAAACCTTGTTTGCAAGTCTTGGTGCGATAAAACCGTCAGGTTGTTTCATATAAACATCCTCCAACAGGTTTCGTTAAGGAAAGCGGTTTTAAACGTCCATCTGCCATATTTCGTAATCGTAATATGCAGCTATCGCAAGCATTATCCGAATGGATTTAATCATGGCAACGGGTGAGAAAGTTTCGTCATAATCAACTCCAAGTTGTTGACGATACCCCTTCGCTACGAGCCTAGCTTTGTACGTTTGTACGTTGCCATCCATGTCGGTCTTCTTCTTGAAGACCCATTTGCATCCAATAGGCTTTTACGCCTTCTGGTGCATCAACTAGTGTCCAAACTTGGTTGGTATACATGGAATCCATTTCGGCCTTCATGGCCTATTGCCATAAAGTGGATTCGATACCTTGTATCGCTTCCTCATACGTAGCCGGTTCAGTATCCTCAATAAGATTAATATCTACATGAGGTGAGATCAGGAATCCATACCTCTCAGGTATTACCCTGACTCTCTCCGACCTACGTAGTCCTTGTGTAATTGAAGATTGTGGTTCAGTCTCATCCTGGATGGACTGTTCATGTTCCGTTCTCGATTCATTGCCAGGAACAGTATCACTACGACTTTCATCGAGTTCTACTTTCCTCCCTAAACACTGCATTTAGGAATTCCTTCTCAAGGAAACCGCATGTAGAGCAACAAATACTTTGTTCTCTTGTGGGTAATAGAAGTAATATCCTTTGGTTTCCCTAGGATATCCAACGAATAGGCATTTATCTGATTTGGTTCAAGTTTGGTACCTTCCAAACGTTTGACGTATGCCCAGCAACCCCAAATCTTCAGGAATGAGAAACCTGGTTTCTTTCCTGTCCATATCTCATACGGAGTCTGTTCAACAGACTTTGACGGAACCCTATTCAAAATAAGAATTGCACTTTCTAATGCATATCCCCAGAAGATATAGGTAGCTCAGTGCGACTCATCATCGACCTTACCATGTCAAGCAAGTACGTGGGTTTCTCCGTTCAGACACACCACCATTTAATTGTGGTGTTCCAGGAGGAGTCCATTGTGAAAGAATACCATATTCTTTCAAGTAATCTTGAAACTCATTACTTAAGTATTCGCCACCACGGTCCGACCGTAATGTCTTAATACTCTTGCCTGTTTGTTTTTCAACTTCGTGTCGAAACTCTTTGAATTTCTCAAAAGTTTCCGACTTGTGCATCATTAGATACACATAACCATAACGCGATGCATCATCCGTAAAGGTTACGAAGTATCGATATCCCCTCTAGCCTGGCTAGACATGGCCCACAAACGTCACTATGAACGAGGGCTAACAGTTCAGTGGCGCGTTCACCTTTACCACTAAAAGGTGATTTAGGCATTTTGCCTAATAAACAAGATTCGCAGACGTCATATGAATTTGGATCAAATCCGTCCAAGTACCCACTCTTCGAAAGTGTGGATATGCGAGTCTTGTTGATGTGTCCCAGACGACAATGCCACAAATTGTTGGACATTATGACCCATAGCGTCACTATTTGCACAGATCATTGTGTTGTTGTAGCAAATTAACTATGTGACAAAGAAATTGCACTCTCATCATTTGTGATTAGATCACCATAGATATATAAATGAAGAGAGGTCCCTATGATTAGTACCTGGACTGAGAATGATATGAGACAGTATCAGTCCCCGAAGGTTTAATCATTAAATATCCCTAGCCGTAGTATTATCGAGACTGGACATCGATAATGCGGAATAGGCTAGTATTGCACTTGTGCACGTTTGTGAGGGCACAACGGCATAGTTCTCATATATATAAGTATTGGATACTTATGCAAGTGCGATAGGAGGTCGTGTTTCACCGATGGTACGGGAAACAGCTTCGCTCTGGATAGACCCCGCGGAATCCCATTGGTAGTATGTCTAGGTGTCTATGGGAGGCCGCATCAGGGTAGGTGTATATGGTCTTAACCTGAGACTTACATCGCTAGTACTTGCGACAATCGGTAAACTTTGGTTTTGGTGTTGGGGACCTTAACCGGTTCTGTGTACACCTCTTCTGGTTTATCGAGAATCGTAGTGTACTGGATTTGATGTCAAGATGGAAGTATCGCTTCAGACATATGGAGGTGATGATCACGCAGGACACAGAACTAGTACTCTATAAAAGGTTGCAACCGTCGGGACAATATGACTAGGTCAGGATTGTCCGATTTAAAGAGACTAGTTGCTTGATGTCCGATATATGTTTCGTACGGGGCAGACACATCTCCAGCCCCAGCCTAGCATGTGATCATCCGATACTGGATCAAATGTACACAATACTACGGTATACTACGCTTGATACAGATCTATATATTCCTGTAAGAATATTTCTGGAGAATTGGGTAGGCATGGCGCTTTGCTAGAAGCCAACCTTGTCTTGTAAATCGATATAAACGTAGTACGAGGTACTTACATTTTCGGACAGTCCGACGATCGTATTTACTGCCAACATATCCGGAGATCTCATGGGTCGCTTCCTGAAGATTCACCGATGACGTATTACTCGCACTTTGATTAATCTGGGATTAAATAGAAAAGAGAGATAGAATTAATCTGGGATTAATTCGATGAGAGAGAAAATTAATCTGGGATTAATTGCGGAGATATTTTATCTGGGATAAAATATTAATTAAAGAGATAGAACGATTAATTTGGAATTAATCGATAAAATAATATATTCGATATATTATTAGAAATTAGATTTCGACGCGGAATTAAAATTAGATTTTAATTCGGGCGAACGAATTAATTTAGAATTAATTCGTTAGCGACGTGAATAGTGAATTCGCTAGGCGTAATCACTTAATTACGACGCGACGGAAAATTCGTTAATTTGGAATTAGCGAACCCGAGCCCGAGAGTGATTGCGAGCGCATTCGCATTTCGAATTCGAACGCGGCACGCAAGTCACATCAAACGTCAAATCATTTGTAACATCATGCGTCAAATCAATTGTCACTTTGAGTGATGTGATATGACATGTTGTCACTTTATTAAAGTGACTGATGTGAATAAAGAAAGGTGATTGTTTGAAAGTTGATAGGACTTGTACCTTTTGACTTTTGAATTAATTGTTGTGTATATATATATTTTATTCATTTACTTGGTAAATGGAATAAAGAATATATGTATATAAAAACATTCTCTCTCTCTTGACCAATTATTGTTCACGGGTTTTGGCAAATTTTTGTACCATTCACGTGACTTACATTGGTTTTTTGTTGTTATGTTTTTGGCCTAATTTTGAGACCACATTCACATGACCCTCTCTCACTTTCTTTTGGTCTTCACGGTTTTAAGAAAATAACAAAGGGAGCCAAAAAACCTTCCCTCTTCTCTCTCGGTCTTAGACCGTTCTTCATCCTTTTTTTCTCTGGTTTTCTGCCGATCAAAAGGGAGAAAGAAGTAATCTTTTTGCAAGATAAAAGTGCTAGCACACCTTGAGTAATACATAGGTGATAGGGAAGTGTCTTCATGAGCTTGGAAAGCTTGAAGCTTTGAGCTTCAATGGTGCTCATCAATGGCCGAACATGGAGGAAGCCGAACCAGTCCCCACCGTGCGTTCACTGCAGTTCCAGAAGCCATTGCCGAGCTAGGAGGGAGGCAAAATCGCACCTTGTTCTTCATTCATCAAAACCGAATTCAATGTGAGTATATTCCGCACCTCCTTTGATGTGTTCATATGCGGTTTTATGCATGATTTGTGATCCTGGGGACCTTGATTTATAACTCCAACAATGGTATCAGAGCCAGGTTGCATGAAAACCGAATTAGGGTTCTTGAGCAAATTTGGGGCTTTTTGATTTTAGCTTGATTCTGTCTAATTGATTGTTTGAGAATGATTATATATGATTGAATTTGAGTTGTATGTATCAATTTGATAAAAAAAAAATTGATTGGATTGATTTTCCCCAATTTGCTTATTTTTGTCAAAACTTTAATTTGGGTAAACTCGATTTAGGCATGATTTGGTTGAATTGTTTGATGCATTATGCTTGAATGAGGTTGAATTGAAGTTGTGCATGATCAATTTCAAGAAAATTGGATTAGATCAATTTTCCCCAATTCTTTAGGTTGAAATGAACTTGAAATTGGGTAAAATGTGTTTAAGCATGTTTTAATTGAATTGGATGTTTAAGTATGCTTAGAACATGTTTAATTGAGATTGTGTGTGATCAATTTCATGAAATTGGATTGGATTCAATTTTCCCCAAATTGGAGGCTTGGCCGAAAATTGGAAGAACCCTAATGTCTTGGTAATTTTGTTTTGTTTGATCATTGGATGACTTAAAACAATTGGTTAATGTTGTTTTGAAGTTCAATTGGATTGAATTTTGATTTGGAACATTTTTCCCTTTTAAAGTGGCTTGGCCGAATCTTAATGAACATGAAATTCTTTGTGATTTTTTGTTTTATTCATTGGATGAATTGAATTGATTTGGGAAATTAAGATTGTGGACTCAATGGATTGAAACCGAATCGAATTGAAAAAACCCTAATTGCCGAGACTTGAAAGCATGTTAATTGGGTTTGATTTTAATTGAATTGTGTTGGACACTATTTGGTTGTTAAAATGCATGATTAATTAGGCTAATTGATGTTTTAGAAATGTTAATTGGGTAATTGATTGTGTATTACACTTAGGTTAATTAATTGTGAAATTTGGAATTTTATAAGTTAATTAATTTGGGCTTGATTTTGGAAATTGGGCTTGTTAGGTTGTAATTGGGCTTTTGGGCTTTGTTGTAACAAAGTTGGGTTTAGGCAAAATTGGTTGGATCCAATTAGGCCCAAAACCGAATCCAAAAGGTCCAATTATGACTTAATGGACCTTAATTATTTAATTGCGCCTAATGGGCCAAAATTAATTTAAAGGCTTATGGAGTAACTCCCGATTGGATTTTGGTTGTTCGGTTTGACCCGAGTTGACCAAAAGTCCACGCCTTATAGAAATTAATTAAAAGCCCATTGGACTTTAATTAAATAAAACATTAGATGTTAATCGGGCTTTCAGACCCGTTGCGATTAAATTTGGAATTTAAGTCGTAAAGGTTCGTTAATAAAAGTGTAATATTTAATTTGGAATTAAATAATGAATTAGAATTAAATACGTATTAAATTGGATTTAATTATGTAATTTAATTTAATTCGTAGAAATTGTACTTTGAGTACGTGTTTGCAATACGAGTTTGACTCGAACAAAATCAAATCTTTGTTTGAACATTGGATGATCACTAATAATCAAGATTAATTAATTTGATTGATTGATTGATAACATGCTTATGAATACATGGTTGTGATGTTTGAATAATGTATATCGGATGGATATTAGTCGGGTTGGGCGATTTTGGAAATTGTAATAAATTTGATTTATTAAATTGGACCTGCGTGTCCAGCCTTATCTCTTATTTCTTTGTATTCTCTTCTCACCTATTCCCCTCCATGTAAAAGAGGTTTCTTTAGAAGTGTAGTGTAACGGGTAGAAGTAATACAAGTGCTAGCGGAGAGAGAAAGTGAGAGATTTGATCTAGGATCAATGTAAAATATCCATCCGCATATCATTATTATTTTATTTTCATATACGCTTTATTATGTATTTAGAATGCATGTTTAAGGGTGTATGATGATGAGACCTTAACAAAGATAATTAAATTGGTAGCCAATTTGCACGCGAAAAACCCTCGTTTTATATTAAGCAAATATCCTTCCATTGAATGATTCTTGTTCAAGATCCGAAGTTGGCATTGGTTTGTTTTGACCAAAGTCAAGACCTTTGTCAATCAGGATGTACTTGAATCATGAGAGTTTTGTTGCATATCGGTGTCTTGTCCAAATCGTGATTTTTATTGACCAAAGTCAGATCACTTTTTGTCCAATGACATTGATTACGAAACTTTCCTCGTCAATGGGTCCCGCTTAACTGGAATCATTAGGTTTGTGTTTGGCCAAAGCCAAGGCCTAAATGATTCAGAGGATAGGGTTAGGAAAATGTAATGGATACATTGACATTATACATATGTTTCGGACTTGGATGTCCACCTAACCGGATCTAGGAATTGGATGAGATCCAATTGATCTGAGAGATCTACCTAGTTAAATAGCATACAGCTTTTTATTGGCCAAAGTCAGGGTTGTGTGTTATTTAATAGGATCCTAGCCCACTAGGAAACAGGGTTTCCCGAGTACTCCACAGAGGGTTAGAGGCTCGACGAAAAATAGTGGGAGGCAAGTATTGAATTTGCAACATTCGTTCGAATACTCGCTAAACACGCTCATTTTATTTTATTCGTCATATTAATCAAAAGTATTAGTTGGACTAATATTTTATGTTGTTTTAATAAACAGTTGGACTGTATTATACTTGATTATATATAATTGGATTATATTAATCAATATATTTGAATTAATTAATTCAGTTTACAGTTGATTTTATAATTGGATTATAGTAATCAATGTAATTGAGGTTAATTAATTTGGATTATATTTGATTATATAGTTGGACTATTATAATCATTATAATATATATAGTACCACTAATCGTTGATTAAATAGTTGGACTATTGTAATCAAGATAAAATTGAAAAGTTGGATATTTAAAATATAATCTGGGATTAAAATATTTTAAATGATTTAATTTTCAAATTGGGAATAAATAATAGGTTACTTTATTTGATAAAATAACTCATTATACCTTAAGCCCAAAATTAAGCAATATAAGTAGAGCATAAAATCTTTGGAAGATTTATGTGATGATGACTTTAATGCTTAATTTAATATACTTGTCATAATCTAATTTTTTGATTTAAGAAGTATTAAAATTGCAATTTATAATTCTTGAAGAATTAATTGACTATTCTAGAGGAGATAAAGTCAAAGTTTGCAATTGGGGATGTAGCACGAGGTGCACATCGTTTCGATATTCTAAAAACCCAAGGCTTGGCCTAAGGTTCCTAAAATATTGAAAAGGATAATTGACATATACCAAAGTGACTGCCATTTGGATATGGAAGACACGAAGGAATTAAAGAAAGGGCGAGGCTCTGACTTTAAATATATTTGTCTAAGTTATGTTCAGTACTAGTATTGAAATTAGATTTTAAATACTTAGTGTGGAACATAAAATAATATGTATTGAGATTCAGAATCTGCTTTGAGCAGGATACTGACTTCAAGCTGAGATTTCTCTGCGAATCGGAAACGGGACGAAAGTCGCTGTTTCGACCGTAGATACCTAAGTTTAGGAACTACCCTTTGGGTGTGTACTTAAATTAGGAACTGTTATAATGTAACTAGTTTGACTAGAAACATTATCTCTTTATCAGTGTTTAACCCACTGCGGGTGAACCTTTATATTCTAAAACACTAAAGTGTTTTATTATATAAAGATGATACTGAGATAAATACATTAGATGTAAATAACAGAATTTATATTTTGAATATAATAAAATCTCAAACATATAAATGACAAATAAATAGCTCAAATTGATTTGATCAATAGAGACTTATTTATGGCATTGTTGTCTAGGACACAATTAAACGAGACACGTCAGTTAGACGGTGTGTCCGAACTAAAACCGAATTTTGTTGGACATGATAAGGTTTATCACGAGTCGCTCTGAGCTATTGTTTCCTTCAAACAGGATATGTATTAACAGTGCAAAACTTATTTAGAATAAGGTTCCATGTAAATCTGTTTGACATATATCATATAGGATATGAACAGGAAAGAAACGAGGTTTCTCATTCCTGATAATTTGGGTATGCCAGGCATAAAGTTTGGATGATACCAAACTAAGAACCCAAATTGGATTAGTGCCAATATAGGTTTTCCTAAGGGAAACCTTAAGTATAGTACTTGAAATTCTCACATGAGAACAATGTGATTGTTGCTCACCATGCGGTTTTTCCTGAGAGGAATACCGATATGCAGTGGTCAGTGGGAGGATAGTGATGCTCGATGAAAAATCGGAGTAATACTATTCAAAGCACGAAGTCCTTAATGGAACACAAACAGTTCATCAATGATGAATCTGTACCATTAATCTTCAAATACACAAGAAACTTCGTAGATCGGATAGAGTCAGAAAACAACCTAGGGTATGGGTTTCTGATCTAACCTCATAAAGATGTCAATCTTGTGAAGGTATGTCCACCGACTACGTTTTGAGGAAGTGATACGAGGTATCGGCTCCCTGTTATGGCAAAGTGCCATGAGTCCGAAATGGATTCCATGTATAACAACTATTTTGGATACTAGTTGTACCACAAGGCATTGTGCCTATTGGTACATTAAACGTCTTCAAAGAAGACATACATGGATGGCAACATACCAACGTACAAAGCTAGGCTTTTGACGGAAAGGTATCGTTATCAACATTGTGTTAATAACGGTTCAACCTTTTACCTGTTGCCATGGTAAATCCATTTTGAAGATGCTTGTTGATAACTGTATATTTCATTTATGAAATATGTCAGTTACAAATCAAAATCGCTTTCCTGAAAAGGAAACCTTTTGGAGAATGTTTACAACATTCTGACGATTTTGTATAACCGACAAACAAGGTTTGCGGATTATTCAATCCATGTTTGGATTGAAGCAAGCATAGGGTTCTTGGAACTGACGTTTTGAAATAATCATAATGGTTTATGATTTAACTCAAAACGAAATAATTCTTGTGTATATAAGGAGGTTAGTGGGAGAAGGCACTGACAATGATATTCCCATAAAACAATTGTCGAAAGCTTGGCTTTCATAGAAATTCTCCGTAGAATTCTGGGGAGTAACAACCTTTATTCAAGGAATAAAGATCTACTGGGATAGATTTGAAGTTGTTAACACTCTCTGGGAAATTGTACATTTAAAATGTACTTGTATTGGTGTCTCATACGCTTCGAGCATATGGAGTCACAATCAGGTCAATCCAAGTGATAGTCACTGGATTGAAGTTAAGGACATCTCTTAGTATCTTAGAGAACTAAAGATGTTGTCTTAAACTATGGAGAAGGAGAACTTGAAGTGACAGGTAAATACTGCGGTACTATAAAGTTTGAACACTGGGACAGTGAGCTGGAAATCTTCCGAGCAAGATAACTGTTGCCGAATTAACAACAAATGCGAATTATTGCTGCAGCTGAGGCAGCAATAGAAGCCATTTGGATCGAAAATAAATCTAATAAGATTAGATAAAGTTCTGTTAGCAGCTGAGCTAGGCGTCAGCATAGGCTAAGGAATTAAAGGTCTCATCGACGATCCAGATATATACTTCTATATCATCTGATTCGTTCGGATCATACATCGTGGCGATGTGATGATCGTGTAAATTGCGTCAGACGGTAATTAAGCAAATCCACTGACGAAAACCTTTCCTCAGCAATTTGAGCGAACCGTACATAGTTCAGGTGTAGGACACTTGAGTGACTCGCTACGTGCCAAGTGGGAGATTGTTGGACATTATGACCCATAGCGTCACTATTTGCACAGATCATTGTGTTGTTGTAGCAAATTAACTATGTGACAAAGAAATTGCACTCTCATCATTTGTGATTAGATCACCATAGATATATAAATGAAGAGAGGTCCCTATGATTAATACCTGGACTGAGAATGATATGAGACAGTATCAGTCCCCGAAGGTTTAATCATTAAATATCCCTAGCCGTAGTATTATCGAGACTGGACATCGATAATGCGGAATAGGCTAGTATTGCACTTGTGCACGTTTGTGAGGGCACAACGGCATAGTTCTCATATATATAAGTATTGGATACTATGCAAGTGCGATAGGAGGTCGTGTTTCACCGATGGTACGGGAAACAGCTTCGCTCTGGATAGACCCCGCGGAATCCCATTGGTAGTATGTCTAGGTGTCTATGGGAGGCCGCATCAGGGTAGGTGTATATGGTCTTAACCTGAGACTTACATCGCTAGTACTTGCGACAATCGGTAAACTTTGGTTTTGGTGGTTGGGGACCTTAACCGGTTCTGTGTACACCTCTTCTGGTTTATCGAGAATCGTAGTGTACTGGATGTGATGTCAAGATGGAAGTATCGCTTCAGACATATGGAGGTGATGTCACGCAGGACACAGAACTAGTACTCTATAAAAGGTTGCAACCGTCGGGACAATATGACAAGGTCAGGATTGTCCGATTTAAAGAGACTAGTTGCTTGATGTCCGATATATGTTTCGTACGGGGCAGACACATCTCCAGCCCCAGGCCTAGCATGTGATCATCCGATACTGGATCGATGTACACAATACTACGGTATACTACGCTTGATACAGATCTATATATTCCTGTAAGAATATTTCTGGAGAATTGGGTAGGCATGGCGCTTTGCTAGAAGCCAACCTTGTCTTGTAAATCGATATAAACGTAGTACGAGGTACTTACGTTTTCGGACAGTCCGACGATCGTATTTACTGCCAACATATCCGGAGATCTCATGGGTCGCTTCCTGAAGATTCACCGATGACGTATTACTCGCACTTTGATTAATCTGGGATTAATTAGAAAAGAGAGATAGAATTAATCTGGGATTAATTCGATGAGAGAGAAAATTAATCTGGGATTAATTGCGGAGATATTTTATCTGGGATAAAATATTAATTAAAGAGAGAGAACGATTAATTTGGAATTAATCGATAAAATAATATATTCGATATATTATTAGAAATTAGATTTCGAGGCGGAATTAAAATTAGATTTTAATTCGGACGAACGAATTAATTTAGAATTAATTCGTTAGCGACGTGAATAGTGAATTCGCTAGGCGTAATCACTTAATTACGACGCGACGGAAAATTCGTTAATTTGGAATTAGCGAACCCGAGCCCGAGAGTGATTGCGAGCGCATTCGCATTTCGAATTCGAACGCGGCACGCAAGTCACATCAAGCGTCAAATCATTTGTCACATCATGCGTCAAATCAATTGTCACTTTGAGTGATGTGATATGACATGTTGTCACTTTATTAAAGTGACATGATGTGAATAAAGAAAGGTGATTGTTTGAAAGTTGATAGGACTTGTACCTTTTGACTTTTGAATTAATTGTTGTGTATATATATATTTTATTCATTTACTTGGTAAATGGAATAAAGAATATATGTATATAAAAATCATTCTCTCTCTCTTGGACCAATTATTGTTCACGGTTTTTGGCAAATTTTTATACCATTCACGTGACTTACATTGGTTTTTGTTGTTAATGTTTTGGCCTAATTTTGAGACCACATTCACATGACCCTCTCTCACTTTTCTTTTGGTCTTCACGGTTTTAAGAAAATAACAAAGGGAGCCAAAAAACCTTCCCTCTTCTCTCTCGGTCTTGGACCGTTCTTCATCCTTTTTTTCTGGTTTTCTGCCGATCAAAAGGGAGAAAAGAAGTAATCTTGTTGCAAGATAAAAGTGCTAGCACACCTTGAGTAATACATAGGTGATAGGGAAGTGTCTTCATGAGCTTGGAAAGCTTGAAGCTTTGAGCTTCAATGGTGCTCATCAATGGCCGAACATGGAGGAAGCCGAACCAGTCACCACCGTGCGTTCACTGCAGTTCCAGAAGCCATTGCCGAGCTAGGAGGGAGGCAAAATCGCACCTTGTTCTTCATTCATCAAAACCGAAATTCAATGTGAGTATATTCCGCACCTCCTTTGATGTGTTCATATGCGGTTTTTATGCATGATTTGTGATCCTTGGGACCTTGATTTATAACTCCAACACAAATAAGTTTCTTCCTTTGGATTACTCATTTTGAGCCTTTTGTTTGTTATTTTATGTTTTGGAGATTTATTTATATTCAAAATATAAAGACCATTATTTGCATCGGCAGTGCAAATTTCTGCATCATCTTTATATAAATAACACCTGGTGTTTTTAAATACAAAAGTGTACCCATACTGGGTTAACAAAGATACAGAAATAATATTCCTAGTTAAACTAGGAACAAAATAACAGTCATTTAGTTTAAGTACATGCCCCGAGGGCAGTTCCAAAACAAAAGTGCCTACGGCCAAAACAGCAACAGAAGTTCCATTTCCAACTCGTAGATCTACCTCCCCCGAAGCCAGTCTCCTGCTATCATGCAGATCCTGCACATCAGTACAAATATGAGAACCACAGCCAGAATCAAAAATCCAATTTTTATTAAGACTAGAAGTAGTCATATTTATCTCGATAACAAACATACCTGAGGCCGGTGCCTTGCCCGCCTGTATGTCCTCCTTGTGTCCCTTGTTCATGCGGCAGTCACGCTTCCAGTGACCTTTCTTGCCGCATTTCAGGCAAACATCTTGAGACTTGTCCCTTGGCTTCCCAGAAGCCTTTGTTGACTTGGCCTTGCCTTTGTTTCTATGCATTTTATTCTTAACACCCCAGTTGCGTTGAGCCCAGCTTTCGGCGTTGAGATGTTGATGCAAAGTGCGCCTCGCGCTTGTTGCCTTTCAGAAGCTCTTTCTCTGACTCCTTGAGAATCGATAATAACTCTCCAAGAGTATCATCCGAATTCATCAATTTGTAGTTGATGACAATCTGTTTCCAAGTATCGGGTAGTGACTGTAGAAGTACATCTATAGACAGCTCAGCCTCCAAGACTATACCCTTATTAGCCAATTCATCAATATCGGCTATCATTTGAGTCCCATGGACCTCAACAGAACTACCATCAGTCATACGGGAGCGAAAGATTTTCTTCACTAACTCGTACCTCGCCATCCGCTTATTAGTGCGGTGAAGATCTTGCAATCTTGCCATCATATTATAAGGATCCAAGTCCCTATTCTGGCGGCGAAAGTGTTGAGTCATTGAAGCAAGCATGATCGACTGAGCCGTGTCACAATCATCACTGTGAGTTTTCCATAACTCCAGCTCAAGTGCTCAGTGGGCTTAGGCCCGAGAGGTTTTTGTATCGTATACAGTATCCTCTCCGCCCCAAGGACTATCCTTAGGTTCATTTCCCAGTCGGCGAAGTTGGTGCCCTTGAACACATTATCACCCATGATTATGTCACGGACATTTCCTTTGTTTGCCATCTTAACTACGATAATCTAATTATCTAGTTAACGATATGTGGGTACAGTCAAACTGTTACATAAAAAAAACAACATTGTATTAGTCCAACTAATGTGTAAATATTCACGAAATAAGTTGTGTAAGCTCGTAAAGCTAAGTATCTGAACGATAATTGCAAATTCAATACTAGCCTCCCACTATTTTCTGCAAGTCTCTAACCCTCTGTTGAGTACTCGGGAAATCCAATTTCCTAGTGGGCTAGGATCCCGTTAAATAACCACACAACCTTGACTTTGGCCAACAAATTGTATGATATTTAACTAGGTAGATCTCGAAGATCAATTGGATCCTATCCAATTCCTAGATCCGGTAGGTGGACATCTAAGTCCGAAACATATACATATGTCAATGCATCCAATATATTTTCCTAACCATTTCCTCTGAATCAACTAAGCCTTGGCTTTGGCACAACAAACCTAATGATTCCAGTTAAGCGGGACCCATTGACGAGGAAAGTTTCGTAATCAATGTCGATGGACAAGAAGTGATCTTGACTTTGGCCAACAAATCACAACTTGGACAGGACACCGATGTGGAACAAAACTCTCATGATTCAAACACATCCTCAATTGACAAAGGTCTTGACTTTGGCCAACAAACCAATGCCAATTTCGGATCTTGAGAAAGAATCATTCAACGGAAGGAAAATCGCTTAATATTGTTTGAGGGATTTTCGCGTAATTGGCAACCAATTAATTTATCTTTGTTAGGTCTCATCATCATACACCCTTAAGCATGCTTCTAAAACATCATAAAGCGCGTAAAGTAAAGTAATAGCGATATACGGATGGATATGAACAACAACTTGTTCCTAGAACAAATCACTCCCTTTCCTCTCCCCCTAGCACTATTCTACTCTTACCCAATTACATAATACAATAAGAGAAACCTCATTTACATTGAGGGGAATTAGGTGAGAAGAGAATACAAAGAGACAATAAGAGAAAGGCTGGACACGCAGGTCCAATTTATAAATTCTAAATTTACAATAATTTCTAAAATTACCCTTCCCTACTAATATCCATCCGATATACACTATTCATACATAACATCCACATTCATTCATTCAAGGCATGTTATACAACCAATCAAATCCAATTAATTAGTCTTTAATTAGGTGACAATACAATGTTCAAACAATTGTTTGCATTTGCGCGAGTCCAACTCATTTGAGAATAAATACTTATAGTATTTATTCACGAATTATATCGAACTACTCGTTAAATCCAATTTAAGTCGTATTCAATACTAATCCTATTATTTAATTCTAAATTAAATATTTACACTTTTATTGTGCTTTTATAACTTAGATTCCAAATCTATTACAATCGGGTCTCATAGCCCAACTAACATCTAATGTCCGTTTAATTAAAGTCCGATGGGCTTTCAATTGATTTCTTTAGGCTTGGGTTTTGGTCAATGTATGGGTCAAACCCAATTACCAAGCCCATATAAGGAATCACCCTCATATGCCATAAAATCAATATCAAGCCTATAAGGCCCAATTAAACATAAAAGCCCATTTATTACATTTGGGCTTAAATGGTGTGATTTAGGCCCATTTTGGATCCAATCCAAATGGTCCAAATCTACTTGGCCCAACCAAGCCCATTATGTCCAAATATAATAGTTTTAGGCCCAATTCAAAATTAAGCCCAACTAACCAAATTTTAAAATTCCAAATTTTATAACTTAATTAATTAAAGTGTATTATCATGATTAATCCTTTAAATCAATATTCCCAAAATATCAAATTAATCCATTAATCATATTTTTATCTTAAATATATGTCCAACATTATTTAATCAAAAAATCAAGTCCCTAATCCTCCATCAAGCATTCGGCCAAGGTGATTAAAATGGTTCCGATTTCGTTTTCAATCCAATCGAGTTACAAATCATCATTCCATATTGTTTCAAGTCATCTAATGTCTTAAAATTAAAAAATCATCTAGTCCATATGCTTGCATGTATTCGGCCAAGCCTCATTTGGGTTGGAAAAATTAATCCAATTTATTTTCCATGAAATTGATGATGTATAATCTAAATAACATACATCTAAGCATATTTAATCAAGCAAACTCATCAAATCATGCTTCATACAATTTTCCCCAAATAACATCCTAATATATTTGCATGCTCTTTAAGCTCAATGATACCATTGTTGGGAAATAACCAGCCCCAAGATCAACAAG
This sequence comes from Zanthoxylum bungeanum, assembly GCA_019454045.1. Lineage (NCBI taxonomy): Eukaryota > Viridiplantae > Streptophyta > Magnoliopsida > Sapindales > Rutaceae > Zanthoxylum > Zanthoxylum bungeanum. The sequence continues at coordinate 18,917 of SKCR01038498.1, read as the reverse complement.
AACAAGCAAAATATATAAATACATGAATGAATAAATTGAAGTATGGCGGAATCATACTCACAATACTTGAAAATGGATGCTTAGATGATGCGAAAACTCCTCCCTTGTGGAGTGAAGCTCTCGGCCAAGAAGAAAAGAGGGACTCCAAGTCGAGTTTGATCCTTCCAAGCTCAAGGATTAGTTTCCCATATCACCTATGTATGATCCCTTGAAGGTGCTAGCCTTTGTTGTGATTTTGAATGCACAACTTCTTCAAATCTTGCCACAAAAATTGAAGAAATGAGAGCCAAAAACTGCTTGCAAGTTTCGGCAATGTGAGAGAGAAAGATTGAATGATTTTTGTTACAAAAAATCAATTTATATTTATGCCATAATATCTATTAAATTAATAATAAACTTATGACACAAATCATGCAATGGCTTAGAGTGTCAAACACTCAATTTCCATGCAAAACCATTGAGTGCATTGTACACTATCTCCATGCAATGCATTAGAGTTAAATAATGCATAATATGACATGTGTCATGTGGGCCCCACACGTTTCCAAATGAAAGTGGGCCCACGTACACTCACGCGTTCGGGTTCGATATTTCAGAAATACCGAACTTACGTCGCGACGTTAATTAAATCGAATTTAAATAAATAATTGCGCCTAGCGAAATTATTATTTACGTCGCTAACGAATTAATTCTAAATTAACTCGTTTGCCCGAATTAAAATCTAATTTTAATTTCGCGTCGAAATCGAATTTCGATTATTATATCGAATATAATAATTTTACGATTAATTCCAAATTAATCGTTCTCTCTCTATGTATAGTACTTTATCCAAGATAAAGTCTCTCCGTAATTAATCCAAGATTAATCGAGTTTGAATCATACGTCATTGGTGAATCTTCGGGAAGCGACCCAAGAGATCTCTGGATATGTTGGCAGTAAATACGGCCGTCATTATCTGAATACGTACGTACCAAGTACTACGTTTTTACCGATTTACAAGACAAGGTTAGCCTCTAGCAAAACGCCATGCCTACCCAATTCTCCAGAAATATTCTTATTGGAATATAAGATCTATAACAGGCGTAGTATACCGTAGTATAGTGTATATCGAACCAGTATCGGATGATCACATGTAAGGCCTGGGGCTGGAGATGTGTCTGCCCCGTACGATACACATATCGGACATCTAGCAAACAGTCTCTTTGAATCGGATAATCCTGACCTAGTCATATTATCCCGATGGTTGCAACCATTATAGAGTACTAGTTCTGTATCACTCGCGATCATCATCTCCATATGTCTGAAGTGATACTTCCATCTTGACATCACACCCAATACACTACGATTCTCGATAAATCCAGAAGAGGTGTACACAGAACCCGTTAAAGCCCTGGACCACCAAAACTAAAGTTTACCGATTGTCGTAAGTACTAGCGATGCAAGTCTCAGGTTAAGATCATATGCACCTACCCTGAAGCGGACTCCCATAGACACGCAGACATACTACCAATGGGATTCCGTGGGGTCTATCCAGAGCGAAGCTGTTTTCCGTACCATCGGTAAAACAAAACCTCACCTCCTACCGCACTTGCATAAGTATCCTATACTTAAATATATGAGAACTATGCCGTTGTGCCCTCACAACATGCACAAGTGCAGTACTAGTCTATTCCGCATTATCGATGTCCAATCTCGATAATACTACGACTAGGGATATTTAATGATTAAACCTTTATGGATTGATACCGTCTCATATCATCACAATCTGGAACTAATCATAGGGACTCTTACCATTTATATCAAAGTAAATAAATTACAAAACGGTAAAAGGTAATTTCATTACTACATAGTTAATTTTGTACAATAATACAATATCATTTACAAAATAGTGACGCTATGGGTCATAACTGTCTAACAGATAACGAGACCTTTCCACTAAAAGCCTAGCTTTATACGTTGGTATGTTGCCATCCATGTACGTCTTCCTTGAAGACTTATAGTACCAATAGGCATAATGCCTTGCAGTACATCAACTAGTATCAAAACATAGTTGATATACATGGAATCCTTTTCGGACTTATGGCACTTTTCCATAATTAGGGAGTCGATACCTTGTATCACTTCCTCGTACGTAGTCAGTTGGTATACCTAGAAACATTGACATCTTTACGAGGTGAGATCAGAAACCAATACCCCATGTTGTTTTCTGACTCTCTCCGACCTACGCGGTTCTTGTGTATTTGAAGATTAATGGTAATAGTTTCATCCTTGATGAACTATTTTGTGTTCCATTAGGATTCGATGCCTGGAATAGTATTACTCCGATTTTCATCGAGTTTTACTATCCTTCCACTTACCACTGCATATCGGTATTCCTCTTAAGAAAACCGCATGGTGAGCAACAATTAAATTGTTCTCTGGTGAGATGTATAAGTACTATACTTTGGTATCCCTAGGATAACCTACAATTTGGCACTTATCCAATTTGGGTTTTAGTTTGGTATCATCCAAACGTATGCCCAGCATACCCAAATACTCAGGAATGTGAAACCAGGTTTCCTTCCTGTTCATATCTAATATGATATCTGTCAAATAGATTTTTATGGAACCTTATTCAAAATAAGTTCTTGCAATATTAAAGCTTATCCGTTGAAGGAAATTGTAGCTCAGAGAGACTCATGATTAACCTTATCATGTCTAACAAAATTTGGTTTCTCTGTTCGGATACACCGTCAAACTGACATGTTCCGGGAGGAGTCCTCATTGAAAGAATACTATACTCTTTCAAGTATATTAGAAACTTATTGCTTAGGTATTTTCCATTATGGTCTTACCATGACGGTATAATACTATAGCCGATCTGTATGTCTATTTCGTGTCGAAACTTTAAAAGTTTCCAATTTGTGTTCTTCAAAAGAAACACATAACCATGACGCGATGCCACATCCGTATAGGTCACGAAATATTCATATCCACCTCTAGCCTAGCTAGACATGGGCCCACTTGCTTCACTATGAACTAGGGCTAACAGATTGGTGGCATTTGCATTTTTCCCGAGTAAATAGTGTTTTAGGCACTTTGCCCAATAAACTAGATTCGTAGACTTTATTTGATTGGAATCAAATTTGTCCGAGTACCTACTCTTCAAAAGTGTGGATAATCGAGTCTTGTTTAATTGTGTCCCCGCCAATAATGCCATAATTAGTTTCATCTGATCAAATCAGTTTGAGCTTGTTTGTCATGTTATATGTTTGAGATCTATTTATATTCAAAATATAAATGCTGTTATTCACATCCAATGTGTTTACCTCAATATCATCTTTATATAATGAAACACTTTAGTGTTCTAGAATATAAAGGTAAATCTAAAACAGATTAAACATTGATATAGAGATTATGTATGTAGTCAAACTAGTTACATTATAACAGTTTCCCAATTTAGGTACACACCCGAAGGTTGTTCCTAAGCTTAGGTATCTACGGTTGAAACAGCGACTTTCGTCCCGTTTCCAATTCGCAGATTAATATCTATTGAAGTCAGTATCATGTTCAAAACAGATTCTGAACATCAATACATATATATTTTATATTCCACATTAAGTATTTAAAATCTAATTTTAATACTAGTAGTGAACATATTGTTGACAAACATATTTGAAGTCGGAGCCAAGCCCGTCTTCAATTCCTTCATGTCTGCTTTGTCCAAACGGCAGTCACGCTTCCGCGATCCCGTTTTCCACATTTAAGCAGAAATCTTGGGATATGTACTTTATCTTCCCAGAAGATTATAATGATTTTGCCTTTGCCCTTTTCATATTCCAGAAGCCTTTGGCCAAGCCTTGGCCTTCTAGAATATTGAAGTAAGGTGCGCCTTGCGCTACTTGCCTAATTGTAAACTTTGACTTTATCTCCTTGAGAATAGTCATTAACTCTCTAAGAGTTATTTGTTTGTAATTTAGTACTTCTAAAATCTAAGTATAGATTTATGAAGATCCTTCAATTTCTGTATCATACTTTAATGATCTAATCCTTAGTTCTGATTCAGAAATTAAGGAGTCTACTGCAGTAAGTATAATGGATTAAGCACTAAAGTTATCATTACATGTTCTTCCAAAGATTATGCTCTACTATTTGCTTAACTCCGGGCTTAGGCATAATATTTTATTTTATAAAAAAAAATAACTTATTATTTTCCAGGACCATCCTGAAATTTATTCCCAATTTTGAAAATTAAACCATTTAAATACATTTTCCCTAGGAATAAGTTTTAAATGTCAATCTTTCAATTTAATCTTGATTTTAGTAGTCCAACTATTTAATCAAGGATTTAGGTACTATTTATTATAATGATTACAATAGTCCAACTATTTAATCAACTATAAATTTAATTTATTAAAATCAATTATATTGATTATTATAATCCAATTATAAAATCAATTATAAATGAATAGTTTGAATATAGTCCAACTATTTATTAAAACAACATTTAAATATTAGTCCAACTAACATTTAAATTTATTTGACGAATGATATTTATGATTGAGCGCATATGGCAAGTAATTAAACGAATATTGCAAATTCAATTCTTGCCTCCCACTATTTTTCTGCGAGCCTCTAACCCTCTGTCGAGTACTCGGGAAACTGTGTTTCCTAGCGGGCTAGGATCCCGTTAAATATCACACAATCTTGACTTTGGCCAACAAATTGTATGATAATTAACTAGGTAGATCTCTAAGATCGACTGGATCCAATCTAATTCCTAGATCCGGTAGGGGGACATCCAAGTCCGAAACATATATCTTATATATGCCAATACATCCAATGTATTACCTAACCATTTTCCTCTGAATCAACTAAGCCTTAGCTTTGGCACAACAAACTTAGTGATCACAGTTAAGCGCGACCCATTGACCATGGAAAGCTTTGTAATCAATGTCGATGGACAAGAAGTGGTCTTGACTTTGGCCAACAAACCACAACTTGGACAAGACATCAATATGGAACATAGCCTTCGTGATTCAAACACATCCTCGACGGACAAAGGCCTTGACTTTGGCCAACAAGCCAATGCATGTCTCGGATCTTGAGTGAGAATCACTCAATGGAAGGAAAAATGCTAATATTTTGCGAGGGTTTTTTCATGTGCAAATTGGCAACCAATTTATTATCTTTGTTATGGTCTCATCATCATACACCCTTAAACATGCATTCTAAATACATAATAAAGCACGTATAAATAAAGTAATAATGATATGCGGATGGATACTTTACACATTGATCCTATATCAAATCTCTCCTTTCTCTCTCCCGCTAGCACAAATATTTCTTCTACCCGTTACACTACACTTCTAAAGAAACCTCATTTACATTGAGGGGAATAAGTGAGAAGAGAATACAAAGAATAAGGAGGTGATAAGGCTGGACACGTAGGTCCAATTAATAAATCAAATTTATTACAAAAATTTCTAAAATTGTCCCACCCATCATAATATCCATCTGATATACATTATTCATGCATCGCAACCATGTATTCACACAAGCATGTTATCAATCAATCTAATCAAATTAATTAATCTGATATTTAGTGATCATCCAATGTTCAAACAACAATTTGATTTTGTGCGAGTCAAACTTGTTTTTGCGAATAAGTACTCAAAGTACTCAAACTTGTTTTTGCGAATAAGTACTCAAACTACATAATAAATCCAATTTAATATGCATTCAATTCTAATTCACTATTTAATTCTAAATTAAATACTACACTTAGACCCGGCCAAGGTTCCGGTTCGGAACCGGAACCGAACCGGTTGGAACCGGACGGTTCCGGTTCCAACCGATTTCGGAACCGAACCGGAACCTGACCGGTTCGGTTAGGGTTCTTACACTGACCGAACCGGTTGGAACCGCTGGAACCGAACGGTTCCAGTGGTTCCAACGGTTCCAACCGGAACAGTACGGTTCCGCTTGGAACCGGAAGTAAAAAAAAATAAAAAATTATTTTCTTGGAACCGTAAGGTTCCTCAAGTAAATCTCAATTTTTTTATTAATAATTATGACTTAATGAGGTTTAAAATTGTAATACTAAAACATGAATGTCCATATCCTTTTTATAACCAACTCTTGGTTATTGACTTCTTTATATAAGCAATGTGGGACACAATAGCCAAGTAACAAATATCCCACATCGCTTATATAAAGAAAACACTAGCCAATAGTTGGTTATAAAAAAAATTATATGTTAAAAGAATTTTATAAAAAAAAGATTCTATAAAAATGATGTGATAGTATGAAAAAACATTACGATTATAGAATTTTTTCTATTTTTTAAAATTTATTATTAAAAAAAAAAAAAAAAAAAAAAACCGAAAGGGGAACCGTAAACCGAACCGGAACCGACCGGTTCGGTTTACGGTTCCGGTTCCACACTTGTGGAACCGAGAACCGGCCGGTTCGGTTCGGTTCCGGAACCGAACCGGCGGCCAGGTCTAACTACACTTTAATTACGAACCTTTACGACTTAAATTCCAAATTTAATCGTTACGGGCCTCAAAGCCCGATTAACGTCCAACGTCAATTTAATTAAAGTCCAATTAGCTTTTAATTAATTTCTTAAGGTGTGGACTTTTGGTCAACTTGGGTCAAACCGAATAACCAAAATCCAATCCGGGAGTTACCCCATAAGCCTAGAAATTAATCTTGGCCCATTAGGCCCAATAAACTTTAAAGGTCCATTAAGTCGCATTTGGGCTTTATGAATGCGGTTTTGGGCCCAATTGGATCCAACCAATTTTGCCTAAACCCAACTTTGTACAACAAAGCCCAACAAGCCCAATTACAACACTTAAGCCCAAATCCAATTTTAAAGCCCAATTAATTAAATATAAAAATCCAATTTCACATTTAATTACCAAAGTGTATAACATGATTAATCACCCAAATTAACATTTGTAAAAAATCAATTAACACAACTAATCATGCTAAATTACATCATCACATGTCCAACACATTTTGATTAAAATCAAACCCAATATCACATGCTACATGTCTCGGCAATATAGGGCATTTATGTCCGATTCAAATTCAATCAAATTAAATCCAATTCGACATTAAATCAATATCCCCAAATGATTTCCAACACATCCAATTATAAAAAAAATCAAAATCACCAAGACAATAGGGCTTCTAACTTTCGGCCAAGCTAAGTATTTTGGGGGAAAATGTTCCAAACAATTTTTATTCAAATTGATCCAATCAATGTTAAATTAAAACACATTTAAGCATATTCATTCATCCAATTTCACAAAATCATGCTCAAAATAATTTTACCCAAATTTTAAGCCTAAACATTTCATGCTCAAACCTTGCTCTAGATGTCATTGTTGGTTTCGATTAAGGTCCCAAGATCAATAATAAACATGAAATATGTGCGAATACAAATCAAAGAAGTTGCGGAATACTTACATCGATCGGTTGAGCGACGCGAGATGTAACAAAAAAAAAAATTATGCCCACTGGTGGTTCACGGCAGTACAGTTTTTTAGCTCACTGATTCGGCCTTCAATCAACAAGAAACCAAGCTCCAAGCTTCGTCATTTCATTCCCGGCTCATTAGTAGACTTCCCTATCACCTTCGCATGTCTTGTAAGTGTGCTAGTACTTAAGATTTTGCCATAAAATCCCACTATTGCTTCCCTAACTCACTTTTTCTGCCCAGCTCAAACCAGTATAGTTTTTGCCTCCATGGGCATGTGAAGAAGAGAGAGAGAGAGAGGAAGATAGATTTGTGTAAGTTGTGTGGATTTTGTGTATCAAATACACTTATATATTTTCCAAAATAATAAATTATTACCACGTTTTTGGCTTTCAAAAAGTCAAATGGTAAAAGGTATCCAACAACTCCAACAACTACCATCAATCAATCAATCACATCAATCAATCAAGTGTCACATCACTCAAAGTGACATATGATTTGACGCTTGATGCGACTAATGATTTGAAACTTGATTTGACTTGCGTACCGCATTCGAATTCGAAATGCGAATGCGCTCGCAAATAATCTCGGGCTCGGGTTTGCTAATTCCAAATTAACGAATTTTCCGTTGCGTCGTAATTAAATGATTACGCCTAGTGAAATCAATATTCACGTCGCAACGAATTAATTCTAAATTAATTCGTTCGCCCGAATTACAATCTAATTTTAATTCCGCGTCGAAATACATTTTCGTTTAATATATCAAATATATTAATTTCTCGATTAATTCTAAATTAACCGTTATCTCTCTTTTAATGATATTTTATCCCAGATAAAATATCTCTGCAATTAATCCCATATTAATTTTCTCTCTCTTCTAATTAATCCCAGATTAATTTAGAGTGTGAGTCATACGTCATCGGTGAATCTTTGGGAAGAGACCCATGAGATCCCTAGATATGTTGGCAGTAAATTCGGTTGTCGGACTATCCGGACATGTAAGCACCAAGTACTACGTTTTTACCGATTTACAAGACAAGGTTAGCCTCTAGCAAAGCGCCATGCCTACCCAATTCTCCGGAATATCCTTACAGGAATAAAGGATCTATATCAGGCGTAGTATACATAGTATTACATATTTCTGTCCAGTATCGGATGATAACGTGCTAGGTCTGGGGCTTGGAATTGTGTATGGCCCGTACGAAGCACATGTCGGATGTCTGGTAACTAGTCTCTATAATCGGATAACTATTACCTAGTCATATTATCCCGATGACTGCAGTACTTAAGAGTACTACTACCGTATCCTAAGTGACCATCATCTCCATATGACTGGAGTGACACTTCCTTCTTGACATCACACCCAACACACTACGATTCTCAATATACCAAGCATTGGTGTACACAGAACCTGTTAAAGCCCTGGACGACCTCAATAAAAGTATATTGATTGTCGTAAGTATTAGTGGTGCAAGTCTCAAATTAAGACCAAATACACCTACTCTGATTTCGGACTTCAATAAACACATAGTCATACTACTAATGGAATTCCGAGGGGGTCTATCCAGAGCGAATCTGTTTCCCGTACCATCGGTAAAACACAACCTCCTATTACACTTGCTTGAGTATCCTATACCCAAATATATGAGAACTATGTCGTTGTGCCCTTTCAAACGCGCACAAGTGTAATACTAGTCTTTTACGTATTTGTCGATGTCCAATCTCGATAATACTCTGACTAGGGATATTTAATGATTTATCCTTCGTGGACTGATACTGTCTCATATCATTCTCCATCCAGGAACAAATCATAGGGACCTCTCATGATTTATACATCTAGGTGATCTAATCACAAATGATAAGAGTGCAATCTCCTTTGTCACATAGTTAATTTGTACAATAACACCATGATCTGTACAAATAGTGACTGTACTGATAGCCTTGAAGGCTGAGAGCGTGGAGGTCTACGGAGATTCGATGTTGGTAATCTGACATATTCATGGACAATGGGAATTGAAGGAAGAACGGTTGAAACCTTATCTTTTTCACTTCAGAAAGTTGGCACAATCGATCCTCGATTATAAGTTTCAGCACTTGACGCGGGAAGAGAATCAGATGGCAGACACATTAGCTACACTTGCAGCAACTTGGGAAAATCCAGAGAAATTAGTGATGAGACACCATTGGTACTGACAACAGTAAACAGACCTGTTTATGAGAAAGAGAGAGTTCTGGAAGTGGAGATCGACGATGGGAAACCTTGGTATAATGACATTCAGAGGTATCTGGAACACAGAGAATTCCCAGAGGAAGCAAGCAGAAAAGACAGAATAGCCATTCAGAAGTTGGCTTCTCGGTATGTGATTTTGAAACGAGAATTGTACAAGAACAGGTAAATGTCGTTCAGTTGAAGTTTTTGAGAAAAGAAGAGGCTCAGAAGGCAATGGAAGAGATACATGTCAGGGTATGTGGACCGCATATGAATGGGTTGAATTTGTCTTGCAAGATTGTAAGACAGGGTTTCTACTGGTTGACCATGGAGACAGCCTATGCAAAGCTGGTAAAACATTGTCATGATTGTCAAGCACACGGTAATTTGAATCATCTGCCGCACACAGAGTTGCATGGGCTATCAGAGTCATGTCTTTTCTCAGTATGGGGAATTGATATGATCAGGGAGATTTGACTGAATGCATCGAATGGGCATCACTTCATAGTAGTGGCAGTGGACTAATTATCAAAAATGGGTGGAAGCCGAGTCATTTCGTAAAATTACAGCAAATCATATGGCAAAGTTCATAGCTCGGAACATCGTATGTCGGTATGGGATGCCGCATCATATAGTGACAGATAACAGAGTTCTGTTTCAAGGGGAAACGAAGGCAATGCTACAGAGATATGGGATTGGACATCACAAGTCATCACCTTACAGACCGCAGGCAAACGGGGCGGTTGAGGCAGCCAATAAGATAGTAAAGAAGATAATAGCCAATATGACAGAAAACTATAGAGATTGGGCTGATAAACTACCGTATGCCCAGTGAGGGTACATAACATCTGTGAGAACGGCAACATGAGCAACTCCTTACTCTTTGGTCTATGGAATGGAAGCAGTACTGCCAGTGGAATTTGAGATACAGTCCATGTGGGTATTAGCAGAAGCAAAGTTGCCTTAACAAGAATGGAACTCGCTGAGGTTTGAACAGTTAGCACTGCTGGACGAGAAGAGAATGAAGTCCTTGCATCACATACATATATATCAGAAGAGACTAGCCCGAGCATTCAACAAGAAGGTGCGTCCTACTAAGATCAGAAAGGGTGATTTGGTACTTAAGCAGTCGAGGCCGTCGACGACAGACTCGAGAGGAAAGTTCAGACCTAACTGGGAAGGACCCTACATAGTGCAGAAAGTAATGGGAAATAGGGCAATGAGACTGTCAGATTTGGAAGGGAACGAGTTCATCAAGCCGATCAATGTGGATAGATTAAAAGCAGTATTTTGCCTGAGGGAAAGAAGACCGAGCAATCACCAAGGGAATTGATGGAAGACCTAACCCAACGGGATAGGCAACTCATTCATGCATGCATGCATACACGTAACACATTTGCATTCTTTTTGTGTTTGTTCTGTTTTGCAATAACTGGTTTCAAAGAAGAAAAAGAGAAAGCGACAAAAGTAAGCCAACCAGAAACAGCAACAGTACAATGTCATCAGTTTCAGGAAGGAATCAATATCATTTTGGAGGGCGAGGCCCATATCAGTATCAATTTAGGGTCGAGGCCCACATCCGCATCAGTTTGGGGGTGAGGCCCACATCAAACATCAGTTTGGGGGTGAGGCCCACATCAAACATTAGTTTGGGGGCGAGGCCCATGTCAACATCAGTTTGGGGATGAGTCCCAGGGTCGAGGCCTACACATATCATCAGCAATTTTGGGGATGAGTCTCAGGGTCGTGACCCACATCATCAGTAGTTTTGGGGATGAGTCACAAGGTCGTAACCCACATTGTCAACAATATTGGGATGCATCCTAGGGTCGAGGCCCCCGTTATCAGTTGCAGTTATAGGGATGCGTCCCAGGATCGAGGTCCACTGTATCATCAGTTTTGGGGATGCGTCCCAGGGTCGAGGCCCTCGTTGTCAGGTTACAGTTATTAGGATGCATCACAGGATCGAGGTCCACTGCATCATCAGTTTTGGGGATGCATCTCAGGGTCGTGACCCATTTTGTCAAAGGTATTGGGATGCGTCCCAGGGTCGAGGCCCCCATTGTCCGTTGCAGTTATTGGGATACGTCCCAGGATCGAGTTCCCCAGCGCCATCAACTCAGCTCGAGGCAGCAGACAAGTCAGGTGGGAGCTGGCGAGCCAGGTAAGTAAAAATGCATTGCATGACTTTGATAGGATTTTCATTGTCACACACTGCACAAGTCCATCAAAGTGGGGGTGACTGTAGGCACTGCATTTTGCATATTAGTCCCTATGATGAGTCTCATTTGGAGACACTACCTTTTAAATCATGGAAGTCGCAGGAAATGAATGTCGGAAGGGAAAATTTAGAATAAGTATGTCATCGGATTCAATTCACATGTTCACTGCTCTCGTTCGTGCTGCGTTTGTGAACACGTTCGAATATCAAGCAGATTGCGGGTGTTCGTGTAGCATTCGAACGGTGTCTGTACTTCTGATTTTGCTGCTAGCCTCACGCCCAAGCCCAATTAGCCCACCAAAACCCACCCAAAAATGATTAAAACATTTAAAACATGTCACAAATTAAAATAATATCCTTCCTAAATTAAATAAATCAAATAAAATCTAAATAATCACCTGCTAAAATAACAAATCCACTTACGTAAACAAAACAAATCATATTCCAAATCAAATAAATCAAATAAACAAATCAAATAAACCTATTCCTAATTTAAACAAATCTTGTCCCCAATTAAATATAATTTTTTTCTTTGTGTGACACTAATTAAAAGATATCACCTTCAAAATTAAATCCTAGCCCTTTTTCCTATAAAAGAAACCCAAATCCAACCTTTCACACCCTAGCTCATTCACACAAAAAACACTTGGTCCATTCACACATAACATTCACAAGAAACCTCCAAGCATTCAAAAAAATCTCTTACATTGCCGTCCAACCAAACCACCATCAAAACAAAAAATAACCACACATCAACAAGCCAAAAACAATCGCATATCACCCTTAAAATAACCCCTACAACCACTTAAAAATAGCAGCCCAAATAACTTAAAACAGAAGCCTAAATCACCAAAACAGTGAACAAAAATTGTACTTTAAAATCCTTAAGATTACTGCATAAAACAGCCCCCTAAACAGTGGGGGTGTGATGAGCGGAAAATATATCAATATTTACCGCCCCTTTTACTTAATATTTTGTTTAGTTTCTCGGGTTTGATGAACGTTTTGATATATTTTAGTTTATTTTGCAGATAAAATAATATCGGGTCTTAATGAAATCATTTAGGATGAAATATTGGTCAAATAAAGGCAATTATTGGACTTGATATTTTAATTTTGGAGATTGGAAACTTGAAAGGGCGTTTTGACGAAGTGCAGTTTTGGAAATTCTAGTTTTGTGCATCTGTCGTATTTTGGGCATAACGTTTTACTCAGATATCGGATTGAGCAGATTCAAGTGCTAGATTAAAGAAGACTCAAATTTCTACAACTTTTAAAGAGAAAATATTTTCGAATTATGATGATTTCATGACCAAAATTGATGAACCATTCAGAAGTGTGTGGAGTGTAATTATTAAAAGTCATTATCAATCATTTTCAAAGCAAAATATTAATTAATTAATAATTAATAAAAATTATCAAATCAACACCAAACAAGATAAGCAATTAGTGGAGCAATTATGGATTTGGTGGAGTAATTAGTGGAGAAATTAATAATGGATTTGGTGGAGAATTTGATGGATGATTTGATGGTGGCAAAATTTTGCCTATAAATACCAAGCCATTTCATTTGTAAAATTCATACTTTCTTCTTTGAAATTCTTAATGAATAAATAAGAAGATTGTATCTAGTTTGTTTATTTTTAGTTTTCAGTAATTAATTTTCAGTTTCGCACTTTCTTTTCTTTACTTTTCAGTTTTTACTTTCCGCAATTTACTTTTACGCACAATACTTTTCTTTCTTTAATTTTTCAGTTTTTACTTTTCAGTAATGATGAGGTAACTTCCCCAGCTAGGGTGAAAGGTAATTCTTTTACTATTGCTATTTAGATTAATCTCCCTTAAATATAATATATTCACTATTTAAAATATTGACTTAAAAAGGATACCGCTATATTGGTCGGTTGGTAATTCATTTTAATCTGGTTTTAACCTGACTAATCAAGGATACCGCCAGATTGGTCGGTTGGTAATTAAACTTTCTTACCGCCTATATGGCAGGTTCATGGACAAATCTTTTTACCGCCTTAATGGCCGGTTGGACTTAATTTGACTTAATCAGGTTACCGCCTATATGGCTGGTTGGTAATGTTATCACAAGTTTATATATTATATTATGGGAGATATCTAAATTAGTAGTAGTAAAAGTAATTCCTTTTACCTTAGCATTTTATTCATTGTAATTTACTTTTCAGTATTTACTTTACCGCATTTTTACTTTATGTCTTTTATTTTCAAGTTTTTACTAGCTCTAGTTATGTGTTGTAACTAAATTAGTTATCTGGGGTTGTGATGAAATCCAATATCACCGTTTTATAAGGGTTAGATTATAGTTTGGGTAATATAAAGATTTATTTATTGAGTCTTAATCTTAATGCTTTTTCATTAATTGGCCATTTATAAAATTGATCTGGTAAATCTAAAATGAACTAGACATAGGGATTTTAGGTTTCAGCCTTAGACTCAATAGCCCACGATCTTCCTTGAGGATAGATAACCCTTTAATAGATTTCCTTACAGGATAAGAATATACCTGTCGGGCGGGGGTAGCCATAATTGGAACTTAAACTTAATGAATCCAGATAATTTGGTTGACATAGACATATGGTTCAATTGGGTTAAACTGGGTATTTGTGTCTGACCATCGACAGAGGCTCACACATAATTTAGTGTTCCAGGTTAATAAATCAATATATTACCCAACTTTAAGATAACCACTTCATCTTTAAAATGATATTGGAAGAAATCACAACCCTAGATAGTTTTTAATATTGAATTTTCTTAAAACCTATTTTCGACTATTTTATTTACTTGCTTTTAAATTTAGAATCGTCACCATTTCAAATCAATCAATCAACTTGTTAGATATTAGTAATCATTTGACCTCATAAAATTAATAGTTTAGATATTAAGTCCTCGTGGGATCGATATTTTTATACTACTTGAACGATACGTGCGCTTGCGTTATACGTGTGTGTTACGCCGGTCAAGTTTTTGGCGCCGTTGCCGGGGACTTATTTATCTTTCACTATTAATTTAGGGGTTAGATACGTTACTTGTATCCAATTTCTTTTTACTTATTGTTTTTATTTTCTTGTGTTTCAGGTTCTCAGAAACTACATGAGACGAACCAGAAGCTTTGAACTCCGACCGCTTGACCCATAAATTGAAAGAACCATCAGACAGTTGAGAAGGGAAAGGCGAGAAGGCCAAGAAGCTTTAGTCAACATGGAACCTGAACCTTTGAACGTTGCACCACCAATTCCCATTCGAGACAGAACCATTCCGGTGGTTGACAGACTCATTTCCTGTATTGTACTTCCTCCCTTACCAGCAAATGCGTGTGACATCAAAACATGCATTCAGATGATTCAGCACTCAGTTCAGTTCGGGGGGAATGCAACTGAAGATCCTAATGCCCACATCAGCAACTTCCTGGAAGTTTGCGGCACTTTTAACTACAACAGAGCATCAGAAGAAGCAATGAGACTGCGAGTTTTTCCATATTCCCTGAAGGACAGAGCTAAAGCTTGGCTACATTCACTACCAGCAGGTTCCATCACGACATGGAACACTTTAGCCACCAAATTTCTTGCAAAGTATTTTCCACCAGCCAGAACCGGAAAATTGAGGAATGACATCACATCCTTTGTACAACAAGATTCAGAATCCCTCTGCGAAGCTTGGGAAAGGTATAAAGATTTACTCCGGAAATGTCCTCACCATGAGATTCCAAAATGGCTTCAAGTTCAGACCTTCTACAATGGACTTTCTGGAATAATGAGAACCACAATCGATGCTGCTGCTGGAGGAGCCTTGATGGCAAAAGGAGAAGATCAAGCCTGGGACCTAATCGAAGAAATGGCCAACAACAATTCCTTGTGGCCAACAGAAAGGAGCATGATCCAAAGAATTGCAGGAATTTATGAAGTTGGAGCAAACACAGCAGTGAATACCAGGCTGGATCAGATATGCAAATGTCTAGAAACACTTAGCACGCAAGTTGTGAACATCACTAGATCCACAAGTTCTCTGTAAGAGTTAAATCAAGTCCCAAGATCAACAAATCAAGCATAAAAACCGAGTATGAACACATCAAAGGAGGTGCGGAATATACTCACATTGAATTTCGGTTTTGATGAAATGAAGAACAAGACCCATTTTCGCACTGCATGTTGCTCGGTTTTGGTCCTGTGAACTGCTGTGGACGCACGGTGGGGCTGTGTGTGAAGTCTCCTCCATGTTCGGCCATTGAAGACTCCATTGAAGCTCCAAGCCTCAAGCTTCCATGCTCAAAGAATCACTTCCCTATCACCTATGTATCACTGATGGTGTGCTAGCACTAAGTCTCCTTCAATTTGCTTCTCAAATGTTCGGTCAAACCAGTAGAAAAAGATGAAGAATCGGCAGTGAAGCGTGAGATGCAGAAGAAGAAAAGAGAGGGAGATGAGGAAACCGTATGCCTTGCATGTTGGAGAGAGAGAATGATAAGTTAGAAAATAAAAAATGTAAAAAGGTTTATAAATTTCCAAAATTATTTAATAAACCATTACTTTTTCTATTTAAAATTAAAGCAAAAGCTTTCAATCAACTTTTACTTAAGTCACATCACATCACTTTAATAAAGTGACATGTTGTCAAGTCACATCACTCAAAGTGACAATTGATTTGACGCATGATGTGACAAACGATTTGACGCTTGATGTGACTCGCGTGCCGCGCTCGAATTCGAAATGCGAATGCGCTCGCAATCACTCTCGGGCTCGGGTTCGCTAATTCCAAATTAACGAATTTTCCGTCGCGTCGTAATTAAGTGATTACGCCTAGCGAATTCACTATTCACGTCGCTAACAAATTAATTCTAAATTAATTCGTTCGCCCGAATTAAAATCTAATTTTAATTCCGCGTCAAAATCCAATTTCGATTAATATATCGAATATATTAATTTATCGATTAATTCCAAATTAATCGTTCTCTCTCTTTAATTAATATTTTATCCCAGATAAAATATCTCCGCAAATAATCCCAGATTAATTTTCTCTCTCATCGAATTAACCAGATTAATTCTATCTCTCTCTTTAATTAATCCCAGATTAATCAAAGTGCGAGTAATACATCATCGGTGAATCTTCAGGAAGCGACCCATGAGATCTCCGGATATGTTGGCAGTAAATACGATCGTCGGACTGTCCGAACACGTAAGTACCTCGTACTACGTTTATATCGATTTACAAGACAAGGTTGGCTTCTAGCAAAGCGCCATGCCTACCCAATTCTCCAGAAATATTCTTACAGGAATATATAGATCTGTATCAAGCGTAGTATACCGTAGTATTGTGTATATTGGCCCAGTATCGGATAATCACGTGCTAGGGCTGGGGCTGGATAAGTGTCTGCCCCGTCCGAAGCACAGTCGGATGTCTGGTATGGTAACATAGTCTCTATATCGGATATACATGACCTCGTCACAATATCCCGATTGGTTGCGCAACACTCAATAGCACTAGTACCGTATCCTGCGTGACATCAACTCCAATATGACTGAAGTGACACTTCCGTCTTGACATCACACCCAATACTCTACGACTCTCTGATAAACCAGAAGTGTGGTGTACTCAGAACCTGTAAAAAGTCCCCTACCACCAAAACCAAAGTTTATCGATTATCGTAAGTATTAGCGATGCAAGTCTCAGGTTAAGACTATACACACCTACCTTGATTTCGGCCTCCCATAGACACATAGTCATAATACCAATGGGATTCCGAGGGGTCTATCCAGAGCGAAGCTGTTTCCCGTACCATCGGTGAAACACGACCTCCTATCGCACTTGCATAAGTATCCAATACTTATATATATGAGAACTATGCCGTTGTGCCCTCACAACACGCACAAGTGCAATACTAGCCTATTCCGCATTATCGATGTCCTGTCTCGATAATACTACGGCTAGGGATATTTAATGATTAATCCTTCGTGGACTGATACTGTCTCATATCATCTCAATCCAAGAACTAATCATAGGGACCTCTTTCATTTAATATCTATGGTGATCTAATCACAAATGATGAGAGTGCAATTTCCTTATTACATAGTTAATTTGCTACAACAACACAATGATCTGTGCAAATAGTGACGCTATGGGTCATATTAGCCAACAATCTCCCACTTGGCACATAGCCAGTCACTCGAGTGCCTAACACCGAACTATGTACAATTCGCTCAAATTGCTGAGAAAAGGTTTTTGTCAGCGGATTTGCTTAATTATCGTCTGACGCGATTTACACGATCATCACATCACCACGATGTATGATCCGAACGAATCAGATGATATAGAAGTATATATCTGGATCGTCGATGAGACCTTTAATTCTTAGCCTGTGCTGACGCCTAGCTCAGCTGCTAACAGAACTTTATCTAATCTTATTAGATTTATTTTCGACCAGATGGTCTTCTATTGCTGCCTCAGCTGCAGCAATAATCCGCATTTGTTGTTTATTCGGCAACAGTTATCTTGCTAGGAAGATTTCCAGCTCACTGTCCCTGTTATTCAAACTTTATAGTACCGTAGTATTTTAATTGCTTGGAAACTTGCAGTAGTGATCCCAGTCACTACAAGTTATCCTTTTCCATAGTTTAAGATAGCATCTTTAGTTCTCTGAGATACTAACAGATGTTCTCAACTTCAATCCAGTGACTATCACTTGGATTGACCCGATTGTGACTCCATATGCTCGAAGCATATGAGACACCAATACAAGTACATTTTAAATGTACAATTTCCAGAGAGTGTTAACAACTCCAAATCTATCACAGTAGATCTTTATTCCTTGAATAAAGGTTGTTACTCCCAAAATTCTACGGAGAATTTCTATTAAAGAAATCTATGAAAGCCAAGCTTTCACCAATTGCTTTATGGGATTTTACTGTCAGTGCCCTCTCCCACTAACCTCCTTATATACACAAGAATTATTTCGTTTTGAGTTAAATCATAAACCATTATGATTATTTCAAAAC
>SKCR01038497.1:0-61957 GCA_019454045.1 Zanthoxylum bungeanum | reverse complement strand
TCCGAGAATACCTATAAAATAAGAAAATCATGAGGGGGGTTCGATCGTTTGAACGATCTAAGTGAGTGGATGATTTAAAAGAAAAATTGAAATACTACAATGAAAATAATTAATTTAAAAACCAAGGATCTTTCAGAAAAACAAATTATTTGAAAATATTTTTTCTTGCCTGAAAACCGAAACTATTTTAAAGAAAACTTGTCTGGAATCTCTTTTATAAAACTAAACCTTTCTGAAATATGTTTTTGAAAGTCTTATTTTGTACACATATATCTAAAAGATCTATTCTGAGAACTATTTCTGAAATATTTATTTTCTGAAAACTGTTTCTAAAATCTGATCTCTGACAAATGTTTTATGAAAACCTGATACCTGAAAACTGATCTATATCTGAAAAAATTGAAGCATGATGTCGTTACGTATCATCGTCCCCCCATATGCCTAACTAGAGCCAAGACTGTAAATCCATGACTTTGGGGTATTACATATCATCGTCCCTCAAAATATGCCACTCTTTTCCTAAAACTAGTGGTCTTGGGGCGTTACGTATCGTCGTCCCCTAAGCCACTAAACTAGAACTGGGGGTGCGGATCTATGCTTCCCTACAAGCTTTGAAACTAGGATCTAAAGACATCCGTCATCCCTAGTCCTAAACTAGGATTTGGGGGCGTTACGTATCGCCATCCCCCCAGTCCTATACATGTGCGCATGAGCTATCCGTCAATTCCAAGTTACATACTGAGGTGGATTTTCCCCACATGCCTCGAAAATATAAAACTCATGCTTTGAAAATATTTCTTTTTTAAACAAAATCTTTCATGATACAACTGCAGTAAAAATCAACTAACGCCCTAAAAGCATGAAAATAAGTCTGATATGAAAATACGAAATGAATATCAAGTAAAAGGGAAAGTGTCCACTCACTAATTGGATTCTGGTTGACACATGTTTCTCCATCTCAAAGAACTTGGGATTCTTGTCGACAATCTATATTCAGCAAACTTGGTTAGAACATAAGTCGTGAATTTGTTTCGAAATTACACTAGGTTTCTCCATTTAGTCAATCCATAATCACCACATGATGCATATTACTAGCGACATGTCATAATACATGTGAAAATGTTATTACGAACCCTTAGGGTGGCTTCTAATGTACTAAGTTGAAACTAAAATATCATGAAATTATTTTTACCTTGCATCGCGATGCTGGGTCTGAAGCGTCGTGACGCTCAGGCTAATAAACCCATATAGAGAGCATGACCTACTTCGCGTGGCGACGTAAGATACTTCTCATCGCGATGCCCTATTAAACAAAGCAAAAATATAGTGCTTCTCCTTACTATGCGTCGCGATGTTGGGGGGTCTAGCATCATGACACTAGCCCAAATTCAGGGCCAATTTTCCACTCTTACACTAACCATGCTCAAATCAATTCCCATTTTCACACACACACATCCACATCGACAATCCTTTAAACTTCATTATCCATATACAAGGGCCATACTCAATCCCAACCATCACCAAATATAATTTCCAAATTCATCCATATATAAAAATTGAACAATGGTTCTAACCCTTATCTATTGAGTTATCAACTCTCAAATACATTAATCTATGTTATATTATCTCTTAGTACATGAACTTCAACAAATTGCCATCAAAACATCAAAAATATTTCTTCCACAAGCCAAAACATTCGGCCCTCATATACAATTTTCATCTTAACTTTATTTCAACAACAATTAGGCATAAATCATTCTAAACAACTTCATAAACATGTCTTATGACTCAATTTCTTGCCTAACATTATTAATCAGCAAAGCCCCAATACATAGGGTTTCTAAGCATGAAAATGTAAATGGAGAATAGATGGTCATGTTCCAAATTAAGAAGAAGAGAGAAGAAAAAGAAGCTTACTTGACCAAGAGATCTTGAAATTTCATCACTTTTCCTTCAAACGTTTTCCATGAGAGATGAAGAAAATTGGAGAGTTTCTTTGCCCTCAAGAATCACGTTTTTGGCTTCCTAAAAGAGGTGAATGAATAGTAGTCTATTTATAGAAGAACATGGATGATTTCTGTAATGAAATGGGTGGCCAAGAGTGCGCCACATCACCCCTTTCTAGACTTCACCTGAAATTTACTGTAGCAGTCGTTTAATTCTTGATTTTTGACCCATTTCAGGTTCGAATTTGGAAAAATATCCAACGTGAAAGTTTTATCCCTCAGTGTTAGCTTTTTGAAGATATAAAATTCATAAAAATTGGAGATTATATGAAAATGTTACACCCCGATTACTAAGGATTGCTCGGGATGGGACGTAAGCTAAGTACCGTATAAGAACTGCAAGAAATTTATCGAATGTCCCAAAAGTCATTTTATGAGATTTCACTTATTTGAACATGATTTATATTAAATATTATTTCATTCAAAAATTAATAGACATTGGCTCTGATAATGTGCAGGTCGCCAGGATTACTAGATGTTACAAATTATTCCCCCCTTAAATATGATTTGTCATCGAATCCTCTATAAAACTGGTCTTCTAGAATCTATCTAGACTTGAAATTCTTGTACTGAATATCTTATAGCAAGTCACATGTTTCATATGCTATTTTCTTAAGTTACCAACTTTTAACTGACTACTACTCATAACTCACCCTACTTCAACAACTATAAGCACAACTTCCAGATGACTTTCCATAAGCTGTCATTATGTCATAAGACAATAGAATTATCATGCTGGATATGGATGACATGCCTTGGAAGTCCTAGCTAAAATTTTATTCTATTTCTGCTTGCTTAAATTCTTATCTTTGTTGTAAACTCTTCCACCTTATCTGGGTTCACTACGATTTAGTAACTAAGAGTTTTGTCAAACTGTTCCTTAACTCCTTAGATAATAAGTATGTATTAATCTTCTTATTATCTCAATTTTTGTTTCATACATAATACCTCTTGGATTTTTGATTATGTGGTAACTCCTTATCCTTGTTTCGTAAAATTTTTTTTGAGTACTCAACGCTACTGCCAAGTTACAACTATTATGATTCGTCCAAGAACCCTGTTCCTAGATCTCCGGTTAGACTCACCATCCTCCTACTTGATTATCTGCGTGAGTTACTGGTTCTGAGTTAGTATTAGGTTCGCAGTCTGACATCTCATACACTTTAGTTCTTGATTGCTTGAACTTAATATTTATTTCATTAAAGGAGATATACTTAGGCTTCCCAATCCTTTCTTAAGGGTTCTTCATCTCTAAAGATACTTGAGCCTCCTGTAATTGGATTTCTTCACTTTTATCTTGACTCTGGAGTATATATATACATGTAAGCCTGCTTATCGATTCCATCCCATAAGTTTTCTTGTCCCTGCATATCCTTAAAGCTTAGGACCTCATTGTGTAGGGTCAAATTCCTCATGTACCTCTTATTTACTAGTGTTATCCACCACATAGCTTTTGTAATAAGGAGGTTAATTCTGGGTAGTTTCTCTGGGATCATTCTCAATTGGATAATGACTTAGAAACAAGATTCCTAAGCTTAGATTAATTGTATGCATAATTCTTACTTAAATTGTATTCCCTATTATTGACATATAACAATTCGGGTCTAGCCATAAATATTCTTACTTTTACTTTCGTTGTCTATATAACTTTGATTATGGTGCTTCACACTAAATTGCTCTCCATACCTGGTTACATTCTTGGATCTCTCCCTTTTTGTTGCTTCCATAGTCCTGCTTTGCCAAATGGCGGTAATCGGATATATATAGATATATACAAGCTCATAAATATCATCTTTAGCCAATGATCGTTTACATGTAAAACACTTTGATACTGGCATTAGTTTGATCTATGGGTTTCTACTATGTGCATCGTCTTTTACTTTTCTTATAGATTTTTCTTCTCACTCTCTTGGGTGAATATTCTCAAAACTTTACTATCTAGTCTTATAATTTGTCAGTAATTCAGGCGATAAGCCAGGATATCTAAAGGAAAGTTCTCAACTTGGATCTATGATATAGTTGTTTTCATAAGGAATACTATTCGAATAGTCTGGCAAAGCTTACTAACCTACGATAGGGTTTGAGGACATACTCGAAGATCAGATACTGGAGAGGTAGTGCCCCGCATACAAGTATCCCATACATACTATGTATACAAGGCCCCAACACTCTACCTACTGTAGTCACTAACTTCTTATTGTTGGGGTTTTGGGCGATGGGCGCAGCGGAAGCGCGGTTCGGACGAAACCGTAATTTAAAACTTTTTCAAATTACCTAATAAATTATTCAATATCTAATATGAATAATTTATTCATATTTCACCTAAACCTATTTATTCAATATCAAATATCAACATAAATAAGGTTGAAATGACGGGAAACTTTTACGAAGATAGTTTTTTCGTAAAAGAACGTAAAATGTGTTTTTGACCGAACTGACCAGCCGACACTTATGGAGACTGTCCAGGTCAGCCCAATAGTGTCAGGGCAGTTCATGGGCTTCCCGAACAGTGATGAACTCACTGTTTGGACAGCTGTCACCCGATTGGCTCAAAAGTCACCCGGTAACGCCGTTTTCATCGTTTTCGCTTATTTCAACTCTGAAAAACTTTTCAAAAATTGTTCCAACTCCCATAACATATCCATTACATTCCTATGACATCAAATTCATCACAAAATTTCCAGTTTGCGCAGATCAGATCCAAAACTGAAATTATTGATTTTTCATGCTTTAAATTCAATTTTTCAAGACTAAATCAATTAATCAAAACACCAAATTAAGACACCACATATAATCACCCAAGAATAATTATAGGCATTACAAGAGTGGTCATAACACTCTAGAATGGCAACATGTCATCAAATGAATAATTTGGACAATAATTACACTAATTACTTCCAAAACTACTTCACACATGCAATATAACTTCCAATTCATCCACCAAACCACAAAGCCCCAAATTTTCAGAATTTAAAGAACCCTAGAACCTTTCTACATCATCAAGAAACAAGAAACTAAATTTCCAAGCTTAGGGTCAAAGTAGATTACCTTTAATCCCTTGTTTCCTTAGCTTTTTTTTTCTTGATTTTCTTCAATTTCTACATGGTTTCTACAAACCAAGAATGAGAGCTTTTGAGAGTGTTTTAATGGTTATGTAGTCATCCATGAAGCATGCCAAAATGAAAAAGAAAACAATTTCCCTTTTTATTTTAGGGTGACCGACTTTAGTATGGAGTTTTTGGTCATTTGTCAATTTAAATCTAATTAAATACAATCAAACTTTATATTAACCAATGAAAATTGAACATATAAAGTTTAATAAAAAAATACCATGTGTTCCAATTATATATCACCATTTATCATACTAATTATGACAAATGGAGAAGATATTTAATTTTCAATTATTTAATTATTTAACAATTAAAAAACAACCATATATATATATTTTTATTTACATTAAATAATAAACACATATATTTATGGCATGTGTCAAAATCTCATTTGACGAATAATTAATTTTTATCTAATAGTATTATGTATCAAATATAAATACACAATAATCAGGATTGACCAAAATCCCCTAATGCATATATTATTGCTTAACCGGTTAAACGATCTGAATTAACTCAATTTATCCGTGAAGTATAATGAATAATCCGTATTATTCATATCCCATTGCCTAAGTGCTCAACGAGTACACTTTATATTGTGGGACTCTCTAAGTTTAGGTTTATCCATCATGAAATCAAAATTCGTGTCCATAATTCACCCACTTATGAATTATGACGACCATAGATAATCTCGCTAAACTATGCAAGCCGAGGTCATTACATACGTATAATCCCTCCGTCACAGGCTATCCATATTATACCTGAGATATAGATGAGAACGTCAAATCCGTTCAGTATAATATAGTCAACTTTCAATTTATGATCGCTAAATAACTCTCGGAACTGATTTTCGAAGTTATACCAAAGCCATGGATTTACTAGATCGTAAACATGTGCGGATGCCTATTTCCTGTACACATGACTAACTGATCATATCTTGATACACACTGGATATCATGAGCATCAGTCCACACCCAACAAACAGGCAGAGGTCTGATTTAAGAAGATCTGTGATATGATTGCCATCAAAGTGTGGAGGATAACTCATATATCCTACTGCGGTATCTCTAGTCAAATGACCACTATTCTCGCTCAACTCGAGAAGATTTCTATCGATGTTGATGTAAAATCTATTAGGAAATCTTTAGTGAGTCGTTCAGTGTCTTTTCAAATAAAGACCTACATGTCTATACGAGTCTCCCGAGACTCATGGTTCAATGGGATAAATCATCGGACCAAGTCACAATATACGACATGTACTAGTCTCAACAGATTTTACTAACTGACCCTTCGTAGTAAATCTTGACCAAGAACTTTATTTAAGGATATACATCTTATAATGCGCTTCCCAATGTCAAGTACAAACTACATTATAACTACGCACTATATTTTAAATCCTAAAGTCTTTGTCTAATATACACGTATCACTAAATCATATTTAGTTTCGATCTAATCATAATCATATATCTAATCATAATTAGATCGAATAAGTGTATAAAAAACAAGGGTGATACCATTAAATTAGTAATATAATGGAAAATAGAATTTCTCGTATTTATGAATTGGACATAAATACGATCCGGATTAGCACTCTAAGCACCAACCCTAATAATTTCTCCCACTTGCTGTAGTTCCAATCCACGGTATCTTATACACATCTTAATGTGTATCGCATAATCATGGCCCTTAAGAGCTCACCTAGCACTAAACGGTAGGCAACAACAAGTAAGCTCACTTAACAAATCGAGTCTGTCCAACAAACCGAACCATTTTCCTTAGCCAGCATCATTCACATTTTGTAGAATCCAAGTTCCCCATTAATATGACTCATACGCTATATTAGTTTTGTATTATAGCTGCTGAGTTTTCTAAGTATATATAGATCGAATCCAAAATACTATAAGACGACCGCAAGCTCGAAACTAATATCAACACTTCTAATTATTGAGGTCACTTTGTGACTTCTTAAGTCAATACTTAATAAGTTGAAACTGATTCCACTAGATTAGTAGAATCAACGATGAAATTCCCACTGCATCTTTTCTGAATTTATATGACATAAACCATCGAATGTCATAATTAGGATCAAAACTAATCTGACCTCATGGTTGCAGACTAACTTCTCCATGAATAATGAACTTGTTCTTAATATCTCTAAGATAACCAAAAACATATTTCAAGACACATTCTATGGTCTATAGCATATCAAAATAACTCGTAACTATTACGATTAAATTGATATCTCTAATCACATATAATATAATATTCATTAAGCCATCATCCTATGATGTATATTTCAAGACACATTTTATGAACAATTATGAAATTGACGGATATCATATGGATTCAGGATTTGGGATTTGAACCATCCCAGTTGTACATAAATTAGAATTGACGGATTTAGACACATGTGCATATGTGGAAGACTGGGGGACGCCTCTAGATCCTCAGCGCTTAAATGGTATATTCGGGGGCAGAGATGCGCCTACGGGGGAGATATGCCTACGGGCGGAGAAGCACCTTCGGGCGGAGATGCGTCTGTGGGTGGACATGCACATTCGGGCGGAGATACGCCTTCGGGCGGAGATAAGCCTATGGGCGGAGATTCTATTTTCAGAATAATGATTTCAGATTTCAATGATTGCAAATGAATAAGGTAGGAGGCACGTCACTGGAAAGTAGAAAGAAATGAGTGTATAGATGCTCGCATAAAAGAAATATAAGAAATAAAACGTTTGCCAATCAGCTAGGAAACAGATAGAATGAACAGTTGGTAATTTGGAGAATGTGTGATCACTTAGAAATGCGAGGAACAATATGTAAACTGGAATTCAAACCTTGCTTGTGTATGATGCTCAAGGTAGGAGCATAGTTACTTACTGAGTCTTATGACTCACTGTACTTCAGTGTTTGAGTTTTGCAGGTTGGCGACCTAAATGATCGACCGAGAACTTCAGAGTTGCGGAGCAGTCAGGTAGCAGCATTACAGTCAACCAGTCACCAGGTTTTGGGGGAAATAAAGAGTCTAGTAGTTTATATTTTAGATTATATAAGTTGTCACGTGCTGAGCACGAGTTTATTTTAGAAAAGTTTTTGTATATACGTACTTTCGGGCACGGAGCCCTGGTTGTATTATGTCTTTATGTCTGCAACGCATAATTGTTGAGCCTTTAGATTGTATTGATGTTGAGATACTGGCCTGAGGCCGAGATTTTAGGTTTGTGTTGTATATGGATGTTGGCTATAGGCCAGGTTGCATGAAGTTATGAATACATCATGCCGAAATTTTTCTAGAATCAAAGGTTTATGGAGATGGGTTTATCCAGTCTTCTGCCAGTAATATTGCTGCTAAGGCGGGATGTTACAATAATGGTATCAGAGCATAGGTTAAAGTGTGTCAGTGACTGCATCAGCTGGTTATTCGACTACCTTAGTAAGTATTCGTACATATGGACTATGTCGATCTTTTGTTTGTGGTATGATACATATTTATATATAAGTGTGTATTTTGATGTGTTTGGATATAATGAACACGATATGATTTCTTTGTTTTTTGCTTTGCTTACTTGAGTAAAAGAGTCCATGGGTGGCTCAGTTTTATGCGCATAGAATAGTTATCTCAATGAGAGAGGAAGATGCAGTAAAATAATGTTTTAATGACTTTTGTAAGTCTATAGATTTCGAAGTAACGGAATAGTGATGGTATTTCATATTAGTGTTTGCATGAGGCCCCAGTGAGGCTAGAGGATTCAAGTTGAGAATGAAACTAGCAGAGTTAGATCAAGATCGTAGAATGATAATTGAAGATTCTAGCTCGAATATGAAGGTTATTTCTCAATGCGAGATAGATATGTCATATTGGCAAAGTACATAGAAGGTAGATTATAAGCGCTTGGAGGTATTTTACGAAAGTATGTCTAGATTCGGAATATCAGTTACAAGGGCAGAGAAATTTCGAGGACAAAATTTTATAAGGAGAGGTGAATGTAACATCCTAGATTTTCGAGATTATTCTAGAAGATACCCTGACTAATGTTATAGTCTCGGAGTATGATGATAATGAAGAATAAGAGTTCAAGCGATGTTATATGGGTTGGAATAATATATTATGAATATTTGTGGCGTTGGAAAACGTGTGGGATCAAAAGTCTGTTATGTGATTTTTATATACGCGTAAAGTTTACATTTTTGATCATAGAAATAGCAAACGAACTCCGATCAAGTTGGTTCTTGAACCATCAGACTCTTTTTTCCGGACCAACAACTTTCGCGTTGAATGTTTTTCGAAATCACTCATGAAGGGCTTCAAAAGTGATAATTTCTAAATTTACCCTCAGAGGTGGGGGCATTTTGGTAAAATATGGAATGAGATATTTTGTATTATAATAATAATTATTATTATTTAAAAAAATACAATGAAACAAAAAAAAAAGAAGCAGGGACGTAAGCGTGCGAGGTAGAGAGAGGAAGCAGCAACGTCACCGGTGGCCTCCAGCCAACCTCACGCCGGCGGACCACCACCGAAGGCTTCGTCCGGCGAAGGGGGATATGCTGTTGGCCGGCGATCGGCCAAGCAACACCGGCGGCGGTGAGAAATAGGGACCCATGGTGAACAGTAACTCCGATCGGAATTCCGACGACACCAGCGTGTTCGTATGGCTGTTGGGAGTCCGAATATGCCTTAATGAATTTCGGTACGACTCTCAGTTAAAATTTTGTTATTTTAAAGTTTACCGTTATATATTCGGATGCTTCCACTAGTTCCGTAGTGTAGCGAATTGACATGAAATGATTTGGGTGTGTTATAATATGTAGAAATGATGCATGTGGTAGAATCCGGGGAGAAATGGAATAAATTAGATCGATCCGGCAGAAATAGCGAGTTTCCGATAGAACGAAGTTTCTCTCGTGATTGAGCGTAGATGATTATAACAATAGTTATGATATAAATATGATATTACGAGGGTAATTAAGTAATTTTGAATAAGTTCGAAGGGTTCGAGACCCTTCCGTAGCGTTGAGGAAACGTTTCCGCAAGATTTGCCACAAACGTATAAAACGAGAATCTAAGCTATCTAGCTAGTTTGAATAGTATAGAAAGATATATATTAGAATAAAGGAGTTCAAACGGTTGTATTGGATTTGATTTGAACATTCCGAGAAGGTCCGAAGTTTATTATAGAGATGTCTAAAGTCTCAGAAATAGCGGTTCTGATGTTGAGTTGTTATTTGTTTTGACAGATCGGACCAGGATCATGACTGTCCGCCTAGTCACGTAAGTATTCTATGTGATGATTATCTTGAGTTTGTTTGAATTGATTTCTAGGGTTTAGGTAAAACCTGGAATTGAACTTAATAATGGAATAGAAGCATGCTAGGATGCTTTAGTGATGATATAGAGCAAGGAATTGAAAACTAGTGGCAAAACTGTGCAAATGTGTAATTTGGGTAGAAATCCTAGAATTTGGGAATTCTTTGTATTGAAGTGTATACCTGTTATACATGAGATTATATATATGTTTATACATGTTTGTGGTGGATTGTTTACTGATGTGTGTGTGTGTGTGTGTGTGTGTGTGTTTATTGTGAATAGTAACTTTATCTGGGAATGGGGGTTGTAGACATTACACCCTAGGGAAATGGGATTAGCGATAAATGGTAGTGTTCGCAAGTCTGATTGAATGCTAAAGTGACGATACGAACATATGTGTAGCAAATATGTGATTTTGACATGGTTATGTATATTCAATATTTTGAGGAAATTAGTTTAACTAGTATGTATGTTAATATATGAATACATATTATAATGTATGAATTATGAATGTAGACTGAAATGATTTGATATTGTCGAGTATTGGTTATGAATAAGAAAGTATGTGATATATTCATGAACGTGTATGTTGAGATGTATGTGAGAACATGAGATTTGCGAGTATTTATGAATGCTCAATATGGATGATTGATGAAAAGTGTAAATGTACATTTATGCAGTGTTATGAATGAGAAGTAAGAATATGTGAAAGAAAAGCAGAATGTGTATTTGTAAATAAGTAAAGAAAGTATGTAAATGTGTATGTTTGAGCATGAACTTGTATGTGTGAATGAATAAGATGTGAAATCTTGTGATTATGAGGAATATATATGTTTGAACATGAATTAGCGAACGTAAATTGAGAATATAGTATATGGATATGAATATGCATGAACATTCATACACGAGTATGGGCATGAATAGAATGAGAAAATATGAGAATGTGAAGAGTCGCATCAGAGCATATATAGAAAGCATACGCGTGTATGTGGGCATTATTTTGTGAATGTATATATATATATATATATATAAGATTGCGTAAACATAAAAAGAATATTTTCAAAAGTAAAAAGGGATTTCCAGAGTTTTCAAAAGTTCTCAGTAGTTTTCAGAAACTTTTATAAATGATTTTCATCTTTGATATTTATTGGGATTCAGTTAATCCCAGAGTTATATGGAATTGACGGATTATGGTGTAGAAGTAAGTATGGAAGCATAATGCATTAAACATACATATTGGGAAATCCTTTCTGAACTGCAGTTGAAACTGATTTTAAAGTTTAAAGTATTCAATAGTTTAATTTGTGTTTTCAAAACAAAAGTTTTAATGGATTTTATCAGGATTGGGGCATAAACCCAACCTAGTGAGATTTTATGAACAATTATGGAATTGATGTTGGTTTAAATCTAGGTCCCAAGATCTCCAAACAAGTATGAAATATATGTGAAAACAAATCAAAGAAGTTACGGAATACTTACATTGATCGGTTGAGACGATTGAAGACGAACAAAATCAAATTTTTCCCTTCAAAGTGGCGCCCAAACACTGCAGTTCACAGCCCACTGTTTCAATTTTAATCCAAGGATTTGAGCTCCGAATCTTCGTCGTTTGATTCCCGGCTCGTGGGTTAGTTTCCCTAACACCTTCGTATAACTCTCGGAGTGCTAGCTCTAGCCAAGTTTGCCACAAAATTGGCCCAAAAAGCTTCATCATTCACGCCCAAACAGTGCAGTTCACTGCCTTTGGGGGTGAACTTAGTAGAGAGAAAGAGAAGAGAGTTTTGTTATTAGGTTAGTCAAATGGTGTAAAGAATTTCCTATATATATTTTCCAAAAATAATAAAATGATTTTCCATCTAATTTGCTTTCAAAAAGTCAAATTAAATCCATTTTAATGACCTTGAGTGTTCCACACTCCAACATCACAAATCCATCAAGTCATATCAAGTCTTTCAAGTTGTCAAGTCACATCACTCAAAGTGACAAGTGATTTAACGCTTGAAACGACTAGTGATTTGACGCTTGATGCGACTAATGATTTGACGCTTGATTTGATTTGCGTGCCGCACTCGAATTCGAAATGCGAATGCGCTCGCAAATAAACTCGGGCCAGGGTTCGTCAATTCCAAATTAACGATTTATCCGTCGCGTCGTAATTAAATGATTACGCCTAGCGAATTCACTATTCACGTCACTAACGAATTAATTCTAAATTAATTCGTTCGCCCGAATTAAAATCTAATTTTAATTCCGCGTCGAAATCTAATTTCGTTTAATATATCAAATATATTAATTTACCGATTAATTCCAATTAATCGTTATCTCTCTTTTATTGATATTTTATCCTAGATAAAATATCTCCGAAATTAATCCCAGACTAATTTTCTCTCTCATCAAATTAATCCCAGATTAATTAAAGTGCGAGTCATACATCATTGGTGAATCATTGGGAAGCGACCCATGAGATCCCCGGATATGTTGGGAGTAAATACGGTCGTCGAACTATCCGAACACGTAAGTACCAAGTACTACGTTTTACCGATTCACAAGACAAGGTTGGCTTCTAGCAAAGCGCCATGCCTACCCAATTCTCCGGAAATATCCTTACAGGAATATATGATCTGTATCAGGCGTAGTATACGTAGTATTGCGTATTTCGATCCAGTATCGGATGATCACGTGCTAGGCCTGGGGCTGGATATGTGTCTGCCCCGTACGAAGCACATGTCGGATGTCTGGTAACTAGTCTCTATAATCGGATATACATGACCGAGTCATAATATCCCGATAGCCGCGCAGCATATAAGAGCACTAATACCGTATCCTACATGACCATCATCTCCATATGACTAGAGTGACACTTCCGTCTTGACATCACACCCAATACACAACGATTCTCAATATACCCAGTATTGGCGTACACAAAACCTGTTAAAGCCCTGGACGACCTCAACTAAAGTATATTGATTGTCGCAAGTATTAGCGGTGCAAGTCTCAAGTTAAGACCAAATACACCTACCCTGATTGCAGACTCCCACAGACACAAAGTCATACTACCAGTGGGATTTTACGGTGGTCTAATCCAGAGCGAAACTATTTTCGGTACCATCGGTGAAACACAACCTCCTATTACACTTGCCTGAGTATCCTATACCCAGATATACGAGAACTATGCCGTTATGTCTCACATAACACGCACAAGTGTAATACTAGTCTTTTACGCATCTATCGATGTCCAATCTCGATAATGCTCTGACTAGGGATGTTTAATGATTTTTCCTTCATTGATTGATACTGTCTCATATCATTCTCAATATAGGAACAAATCATAAGGACCTCATATCATTTATATATCTAAGGTGATCTAATCACAAATGATAAGAGTGCAATCTCCTTTGTCACATAGTTCATTTGTACAACAACACTATGATCTGTACAAATAGTGACGCTATGGGTCATAACTATCCAACAATCTTCCACTTGGCCTTTAGCCAGTCACTCGAGTGTCTAACACCCGAACTATGTACGGTTGTCTCAAACTGTTGAGAAACTGCTTTCGTCAGCGGATTTATATGATTATCGTCTGACGTGATTTATTCGATCATCACATCACATGATGTATGATCCGAACGAATCAGATGAATAGTCGAAGTATGTATCTGGATTGTTGATGAACCAATTAATTCTTTAGCCTGTGCTGACGCCCAGCTCAACCGCGCTAACAGAACTATATCTAATCCAATTAGATTTATTTATTGACCCAGATGGCTTCTATTGCTGCCTCAGCTGCAGCAATAATCCGCATTTGTTATTTATTCGGTAACAGTATCTTGCTTGGAAGATTTCCAGCTCACTGTACCGTTATTCAAACTGTACAGTACCGTTTGCGACTTTTAGTCGTCTTTATCGGTTCAGGAAACTTGCTACAATGATCCATGTCACTTCAAGTTCTCATTCTCCATAGTTTAAGACATCATCCTTAGTTCTCTAAGATACTAACGGATGTTCTTAACATCAATCCAGTGACTATCACTTGGATTGACCTGATTGTGACTCCATATGCTCAAAGCGTATGAGACACCAGGTCGCTTACATTTTTAATGTACAATTCCCAGAGAGTGTTAACAACTTAAATCTATCCTAGTAGATCTTTATTCCCAGAATAAAGGTTGTTTCTCCCGAGAATTCTATGGAGAATTTTCTCTTGAAAGCCAAGCTTTCACACCGATTATTTTATGGGATTTCATTTCCAAGAAATGATATATGTTATCATTATTTATACAGGACATTCATTGTCAGTGCGCTCCCACTAACCCTCTCATATACACAAGAATCATTCTGTTTTGAATCAAATCATTGACTATCTTGATTACATCAAAACGATAGTTCCAAGAACTTTATGCTTGCTTCAACCCCAAACATTGATCGAATAACCTGCAAACCTTGTTTGCTGATTTTAGTACGACAAAATCGTCAGGATGTTATAAACATCCTCTAAAAGGTTTCCTTTTAAGGAAAACGATTTTGACCTTTAACTGACACATTATTAATGAAATGTGCAGTTACAGCAAGCATTATCCAAATGGATTTACCGTGGCAACAGGTAAAAGGTTGAACCGTAGTCAACACAATGTTGATAACGATACCTTTTCGTCAATAAGCCTAGCTTAGTACGTTGGTATATTGCCATCCATGTATGTCTTCCTTGAAGACTTTTACAGTACCAACAGGCACAATACCTTACGGCACATCAATCAGTGTCCAAACATAGTTTTTATACATGGAATCCATCTTGGACCCATGGCACTTTGCCATAATAGGAGTCGATACCTTGTATCACTTCTCCTCATATTAGTTGGGTCTTCCTAATAAGATTGACATCTTTATGAGGTGAGATCAGAAACCCATACCCCAGGTTGTTTTCTGACTCTCTCCGATCTACGCGGTTCTTGTGTATACGAAGATTAATGGTATATGTTCATCCTTGATGAACAGTTTGTGTTCCATTAAGGACTTCATGCCTTGAACAGTATTACTCTGATTTTCATCGAGTTATACCTTCTCCCACTCGCCACTGCATATCGGTATTCTCTAAGGAAAACCGCATGGTGAGCAACAATCTAATTATTCTCTGGTGAGAAGTATAAGTACAATACTTTTGGTATCGCAAGGATAACCTTAATTTGGCACTTACCTTATTTAGGTTTCCGTTTGGTATCATCCAAACATATGCCCGGCATTCCCAAATCGTTAGGAGTGAGAAACCCTGTTTCTATCCCTGATCATATCTAATATGAATTTTATCTAACAGATTAATATGGAACCTTATTCCAAATAAGTTTTGCACTGTTAATGCATATCTGTTGAAGGAAATGGTAGCTCAGAGCGACTCATGGTTAACCTTATCATGTCCAACAAAATTCAGTTTGTCCATTCGGACACACCGTCAAACTGACGTGTCGCAGGAGGAGTCCTCATTTGAAAGAATACTTTACTCTCTCAAGTATTTAAGAAACTCATTGCTTAAGTATTTTCATCATGGTCAACACGTGATGTTTTAATACTTTAGCCGATCTGTTTGTCTACTTCGTGTCGAAACTTTAAAAGTTTCTGATTTGTGTTCTTCAAAAGTAACACATAACCATAACGTGATGCCACACCCGTTAAGGTCACGAAATATTCATATCCACATCTAGCCTAGCTAGATATGGGCCCACTTACTTCACTATGAATAGGGCTTACAGATCGATGGCATTTTTCACTATTACCAAGTAAATAGTATTTTAGGTACTTTACCTAAAGAACTAGATTCGTAGACTTTATTTGAATAATCAAATCAGTCCTAGTACCCACTCTCAAAAGTGTGGATATACGAGTCTTGTTTATTGTGTCCTAACATCAATGCCACATTTAAGTCTTTTCTGATCAAATCAGTTAGAGCTATTTATTTGTCATATAATATGTTTGAGATTTATTATATCAAAATATAAATACTGTAATTCACATCTAATGTGTTCATCTCAATATCATCTTTATATAATGAAACACTTTAGTGTTCTAGAATATAAAGGTTTATCCGCAACAGATTAAACACTGATATAGAGATAATGTTCCTAGTCTAGCTAGTTACATTATAACAGTTTTCTAATTTAAGTACATACCCCAAGGGTAGTTCCTAAACTTAGGTATCTACGGTCGAAACAGCGACTTTCGTCCCGTTTCCGATTCGCAGATTAATCTCAGCTTGAAGTCAGTATCCTGCTCACAGCAGATTCTGAGCATCAATACATATATTTTATGTACCACACTAAGTATTTAAAATCCAATTTCAATACTAGTAGTGAACATAATAATGACAAATATATTTAAAGTCAGAGCCTTGCTCTTTATTTAATTCCTTCATGTCTGCCATATCCAAACGGCAGTCATTTTGGGATATGTTATTTATCTTCCCAGAAGATTTTAATGATTTTGCCTTTACCCTTTTCAGTATTTCAGAAGCCTTCCGCCAAGCCTTGGGTTTCTAGAATATTGAAGTAAGGTGCGCCTTGCGCTATTAGCCTAATTGAAAAGTTTGACTTTATCTCCTTGAGAATAGTCATTAACTCTCCAAGAGTTATTAATTGCAATTTTAATACTTCTTAAATCTAAACATAGATTCATGACAAGTATGATGGATTAAGCACTAAAGTTATCATTGCATAAACCTTCCAAAGATTATGCTTTACTTATTTGCTTAATTCTGGGCTTAGGCTTAACAAGTTATTTTATCAAATAAAGTAACTTATTATTTATTTCTAGGACCATCCTGAAATAATTCCCAATTTGAAAATTAAACCATTTAAACATTTTAATCCAAGATTATGTTTTAAATGTCCAATCTTTCAATATATCTTGATTTTAATAGTCCAATTATTTAATCAATAATTAAGGTACTAATAATTATAATGATTACAATAGTCTAACTATTTAATCAACTATAATTTAATAGGTTAAAATCAATTATATTGATTACTATAATCCAATTATAAAATCAACTATAATTGAATAGTTTGAATATATAGTCCAACTATTTAATAAAACAACGATTTAAATATTAGTCTAACTGACATTTAAATCATAACGACGAATGATATTTGATTGAGCGCGTATGGCAAGTAATTGAACGAGTATTGCAAATTCAATTCTTGCCTCCCACTATTTTTCGGCGAGCCTCTAACCATCTATCAAGTACTCGGGAAACCACGTTTCCTAGTGGGCTAGGATCCCATTAAATATCACACAATCTTGACTTGGCCAACAAATTGTATGATAATTAACTAGGTAGATCTCTAAGATCAATTGGATCCAATCCAATTCCTAGGTCCAGTAGGTGGACATCCAAGTCCGAAACATATATCCTATATATGCCTATATATCCAATATATAGCCTAACTTTATTGATCCCAGTCAAGCGCGACCCATTGACCATGGAAAGCTTCGTAATCAATGTCGATGGACAAGAAGTGGTCTTGACTTTGGCCAAAAAACCACAACTTGGACAAGACACCAATATAGAACAAAACTCTCGTGATTCAAACATATCTTCGACGAACAAAGGGCTTGACTTTGGCCAACAACCCAATGCCAATCTCGGATCTTGAGTAAGAATCACTCAATGGAAGGAAAAACGCATGATATTTGATGAGGGTTTTTCGCGTGCAAATTGGCTACCAATTTATTATCTTTGTTAAGGTCTCATCATAATACACCCCCTAAACATGCATTCTAAATACATAATAAAGCACATATGAAAATAAATTAATGATATGCGGATGGATACATAACACATTGATCCTAGATCAAATCTCTCTCCTTTCTCTCTCAAACTAGCACTTGTATTACTTCTACCCGTTACACTACACTTCTAAAGAAACCTCATTTACATTGAGGGGAATAGGTGAGAAGAGAATACAAAGAGAATAGAGGTGATAAGGCTGGACACGCAGGTCCAATTTAATAAATCAAATTTATTACAATAATTTCCAAAATTGCCCTCACCCAACTAATATCCATCTGATATACATTATTCATTCATCATAACCATATATTCACACAAGCATGTTATCAATCAATCTAATCAAATTAATTAATCTGATAATTAGTGATCATCCAATGTTCAAACAACGATTTGATTTTGTTCGAGTCAAACTCGTTTTACGAATTAGTACTCAAAGGACTAATTCTCGAATTGAATTTAAACTACGTCAATAGATCCAATTTAATATGCATTCAATTCTAATTTGTTATTTAATTCCAAATTAAATATTACACTTTAATAATAAACCTTTTACGACTTAAATTCCAAATTTAATCGTAACGCGTCTCAAAGACCGATTAACGTCCAACGTCAATTCAATTAAAGTCTAATGGGCTTTAATTGATTTCTTAAGGCGTGGACTTTTGGTCAACTCGGGTCAAACCGAATAACCAAAATCCAATCCGGGATTTACCCCATAAGCCCATAAATCAATCTTGGCCCATTAGGCCCAATTAAACTCTAAAGGTTCATTAAGTCGCATTTGGGCTTAACGGAAGTGGTTTTGGGCCCAATTGGATCCAATCCAATTTGCCTAAATCCAACTTTGTACAACAAAGCCCAATAAGCCCATTTACAACTTTAAAAGCCCAAATCCAATTTTAAGGCCCAATAATTAAATTACCAAATTCCAAATTTCCAATTAATTAACCTAAAGTGTATATCATGATTAATCACCTAAATCAATATTTCCAAAATTAAATTAGTCCAATAAATCATGCTTTTATCATCATCACATGTCCAACATACTTTGATGAAAAATCAAACCCATTTACATGCTTAAAGTGTCTCGGCCAAAGAGGGACTTTTTATCCGATTCGAATTCAATCCATTAATTTCACAATCGATATTAAGTCCTCATCCCGAATGATTTCCACACATCCAATGAATTAAAAAATCAAAATTCCAAGACATTCTAGGGCATATTCAATTCGGCCATCATAAGAATTTGGGGATTTTTGTTCAATTCAATATTCATCCAAATGATTTCAAATTAACATCATCCTACATGATTCTAACTCATCCAATGAATCAAAATCGAAAAATTCCAAGAATTCCAATTCACTATACATTCGGCCAAGCTCCAAAAATTGGGGAAAATTGATCCATGACAATTTCATGAAATTGATCCAATCAAACTTCAATAAACATCATTTAAACATGCTCAATCAAACAATTTAACTAAATCATGCTCAAATCAATTTACCCAATTTTTAAGCCCTAAAAGTTTCATGCTTGAACCTAGGCTCTGATACCATTGTTGGTTTTATTCTAGGTCCCAAGATCATCAAACAAGCATGAATAATAAGTGTGAATACATCAAAGAGATAGGAATACTACAATGATCGGTTGAGACGATTGAAGATGAACAAAATCAAATTTTTCCCTTCAAAGTGGCGCCCAAACACTGCAGTTCACAGCCCACTGTTTCAATTTTAATCCAAGGATTTGAGCTCCGAACTTCGTTGTTTGATTCCCTTCTCGTGGGTGAGTTTCCCTAACACCTTCGTATAACTCTCGGAGTGCTAGCTCTAGCCAAGTTTGCCACAAAATTGGCCAAAAAGGCTTCATCATTCATGCCCAAAAAGTGGCAGTTCACTGCCTTTGGGCGTGAGCTTAGTAGAGAGAAAGAGAATAGAGTTTTGTTATTAGGTTAGTCAAATGGTGTAAATCATTTCCTATATATATTTTCCAAAAAAATAAAATGATTTTCCATTTAATTTGCTTTCAAAAATCCATCAAGTCATATCAAGTCTTTCAAGTTGTCAAGTCACATCACTCAAAGTGACAAGTGATTTGACGCTTGAAACGACTAGCGATTTGACGCTTGATGCGACTAATGATTTGACGCTTGATTTGAATTATGTGCCGCACTCGAATTCGAAATGCGAATGCCCTCGCAAAAAGGCTTTGGCCCGGGTTTATCAATTTCAAATTAACGATTTATCCATCGCGTCGTAATTAAATGATTACACCTAGCGAATTCACTATTCACATCGCTAACGAATTAATTCAAAATTAATTCGTTCGCCCGAATTAAAATCTAATTTAATTCCGCATCGAAATCCAATTTCGTTTATATATCAAATATATTAATTTACCGATTAATTCAAAATTAATCGTTATCTCTCTTTTATTGATATTTTATCCTATATAAAATATCTCCGAAATTAATCCCGTACTAATTTTCTCTCTCATCGAATTAATCCCAGATTAATTAAAGAGCGAGTCATACATCATTGGTGAATCATTGGGAAGCGACCCATGAGATCCCCAGATATGTTGGCAGTAAATACGGTCGTCGGACTATCCGAACACGTACGTACCAAGTACTATATTTTACCGATTCATAAGACAAAGTTGGCTTCTAGCAAAGCGCCATGCCTACCTAATTATCCGGAAATATCCTTACAGGAATATATGATCTATATCAGGCGTAGTATATGTAGTATTGCGTATTTCGATCCAGTATCGGATGATCACGTGCTAGGCCTGGGGCTGGATATGTGTTTGCCCCGTACGAAGCACATGTCGGATGTCTGGTAACTAGTCTCTATAATCAGATATACATGACCGAGTCATAGTATCCCGATAGCCGCGCAGCATATAAGAGCACTAATACCGTATCCTCCGTGACCATCATCTCCATATGACTAGAGTGACACTTCCGTCTTGACATTACACCCAATACACTACGATTCTCAATATACACAGCATTGGCGTACAAAGAACCTGTTAAAGCCCTGGACGACCTCAACTAAAGTACATTGATTGTCACAAGTATTAGCGGTGCAAGTCTCAAGTTAAGACCAATACACCTACCCTGATTGCAGACTCCCACAGACACAAAGTCATACTACCAATGGGATTCTGCGGTGGTCTAATCCAGAGCGAAGCTGTTTTCGGTAGCATCGGTGAACACAACCTCCTATTACACTTGCCTGAGTATCCTATACCCAGATATACGAGAACTATGCCGTTATCTCTCACATAACACACACAAGTGTAATACTAGTCTTTTACGCATCTATCGATGTCCAATCTCGACAATGCTCTGACTAGGGATGTTTAATGATTTATCCTTCGTTGATTGATACTGTCTCATATCATTCTCAATCTAGGAACAAATCATAAGGACCTCATATCATTTATATATCTATCTAAGGTGATCTAATCACAAATGATAAGAGTGCAATCTCCTTTGTCACATAGTTAATTTGTACAACAACACTATGATCTGTACAAATAGTGATGCCATGGGTCATAACTGTCGAACAATTGACGGATATCATATGGATTCGGGATTTGGGATTTGACCCATCCCAGTTGTACATTAATTGAATTGACGGATTTAGTCACATGTGCACATGTGGAGGACTGAGGGGACGCCTCTAGAACCTCAGCGCTCAAATGGTATATTCGTGGGCGGAGATGCGCCTACGGGCGGATAAGAGCCTTCAGGCGGAGATGCATCTATGGGCGGAGATGCGCATTCAGGCGGAGATACGTCTTCGGGCGGAGATGCCCCTACGGGCGGAGATTCGATTTTCAGAAAAAGGATTTCAGATTTCAGATTTATTTTTCATAAAAGGATTTCAGACTTCAGTTTTAAAAAAAAGAGTTTCAGAAAAGAACTTAGAAAGATGGTTTTAGAAAAAGGTATAAGAAAAAGAAAGAATTTTCAGAATGAGTTTTCAGAAAGCAGATTTTTAATAAAAGAGTTTTCTAGAACAGAAAAATGATGGGAGTTTCAAATATGAGTTTACCGAAAAAGAATTTCTTCCAAAGAATGTTTTCTAAATGGAATGGATTATAAAGAATGGTGAGTTTTCAAAAAAAAAAAAATTGAAAGAAAGAAACTTTCCATGCAAAATGAATTTATGAAATGTCAATATGAATTAAAGCTTTTAAATGTTCATGTGGTTCATGCATATGATGTTTGAGCACGATGATATTGGTCCTTATGTGCGTATATTATTGACGATTGTATGTGCATGGTAGAAGTGCTGGATAGGATCCGTTCGGATGGAATCCATCCCATACCTATTCTAAAATGGGTAATGGGTTATGTACGGGCATTGTTTGCACGAACCAGCACGAGTGCATACACATGATGATGGGATGCATATTTGCTGTATATATAATTAATATGGATAGTATATGATGAATCAATGATGTGTTAAATAGAATGGTAAGAAGATGACTTAGATAAGTTACCTGAGCTTAAGGTAGTATAGTGAAAAGAAAGATAAAAAGTTATGAAAATGAAAAGGTGTTATGCATGTGTGTGAGCAATGTAGTATAATGTACTATGACTGTTATACATATGAGATCTTAAGTGTGTGTTGTGAATTAAAATGGTTCTGTTGCGACTTAAAAATTTAAAATATATTAAAGCTTGTTTATAGGGTGTTAATAACCAATACATGATTAATGAAAAGATGATATATGTTGTACATGTTATGATATAGATTATATGAGAATGATATATGGTTGCAAGATATGGATATGTGAAAGTTCATGATTGATATAGGTATAATTACAATGATTGCAAATGAATAAACTATGAGGCACGTCACTAGAAAGTAGAAAGAGAAGAGTGTATGGATGCTCGCATAAAAGAAATATAAGAAATAGAACGTTTCCAATCAGCTAGGAAACAGATAGAATGAACAGTTGGTAATTTGGAGAATTTGTGATCACTTAGAAACGCCAGGAACAATATGTAAACTGGAATTCAAACCTTGCTTGTGTATGATGCTCAAGGTAGGAGCATAGTTACTTACTGAGTCTTATGACTCACTGTACTTCAGTGTTTGAGTTTTACAGGTTGGCGACCGAAACGGTTGACTGGGAACTTCAGAGTTGCGGAGCAGTCGTGGTAGCAGCGTTACAGTCAACCAGTCACCAGGTTTTGGGGGAAATAAAGAGTCTAGTAGTTTATGTTTTAGATTATATAAGTTGTCACGTGTTGAGCACGAGTTTATTTTAGAAAAGTTTTATATATACGTACTTTCGGGCATGGAACCCCGGTTGTATTATGTCTTTATGTCTGCATCGCATATTTGTTGAGGCCTTAGATTGCATTGATGTTGAGATACCGGCCTGAGGCCGAGATTTTATGTTTGTGTTGTATATGGATGCTGGCTATAGGCCAGGTTGCATGATGTTATGAATACATCATGCCGAAATTTTTCTAGAATCGGAGGCTTATGAAGATGGGTTTAGGCTGTCTTCTATCAGTAACATTGCTGCTAAGGCGGGATGTTACAATAATGGTATCAGAGCATAGGTTAAAGTATGTCGGTGACTGCAGCAGCTGGTTATTCGACTACCTCAGTAAGTATTCGTACATATGGACTATGTCGATCTTTTGTTTGTGGTATGATACATATTTATATATAAGTGTGTATTTTGATGTGTTTGGATATAATGAACACGATATGATTTCTTTGTTTTGTGCTTTGCTTACTTGAGTAAGAGTCCATGGGTGGCTCAGTTTTTTATGCGCATAGAATAGTTATCTCAATGAGAGAGGAAGATGCAGTAAAAAATATGTTTTAATGACTTTTGTAAGTCTATAGATTTCGAAGTAACGGAATAGTGATGGTATTTCATATTAGTGTTTGCATGAGGCCCCAGTGAGGCTAGAGGATTCAAGTTGAGAAT
Source organism: Zanthoxylum bungeanum (assembly GCA_019454045.1). NCBI lineage: Eukaryota > Viridiplantae > Streptophyta > Magnoliopsida > Sapindales > Rutaceae > Zanthoxylum > Zanthoxylum bungeanum. Next base: position 37,783 of record SKCR01038497.1, on the reverse strand, counting down.
GAAACTAGCAGAGTTAGATCAAGATCGTAGAATGATAATTGAAGATTCTAGCTCGAATATGAAGGTTATTTCTCAATGCGAGATAGATAAGTCATACTGGCAAAGTACATAGAAGGTAAATTATAAGCGCTTGGAGGTATTTTACGAAAGTATGTCTAGATTCGGAACATCAGTTACAAGGGCAGAGAAATTTCGAGGACAAAATTTTTATAAGGAGAGGTGAATGTAACATCCTAGATTTTCGAGATTATTCTAGAAGATACCCTGACTAATGTTATAGTCTCGGAGTATGATGATAATGAAGAATAAGAGTTCAAGCGATGTTATATGGGTTGGAATAATATATTATGAATATTTATGGCGTTGGAAAACACGTGGGGATCAAAAGTCAGTTACGCGATTTTTATATACGCGTAAAGTTTACATTTTTGATTATAGAAATAGTAAACGAACTCCGATCAAGTTGGTTCTTGAACCATCGGACTCGTTTTTCCTGGACGAATAACTTTTGCGTTGAACTTTTTTGAAAATCGCTCCTGAAGGATTCAAAAGTGATAATTTATGAATTTACCCTTAGAGGTGGGGGCATTTTGGTATGATATGGAATGAGATATTTTGTATTATAATTATAATTATAATTATTATTCTTTAAAAAAAAGAAATGCAATGAAAAAAAAAAATAAAGAAAAGAATAAGCATTGACGTACGCGTGCGAGGGAGAGAGAGGAAGCAGCAGCGTCGCCGGTGTCCTCCGGTCGGCCTCACGCCGGTAGACCACCACCGAAGGCTTCGTCCGGCGAAGGGAGATATGCTGGTTGCCGGCGATCGGCCAAGCAACGCCGGGGGCGGTGAGAAATGGGGAAGAAAGATGCATGCGTGGGTTTGTCGATCTCGGCTCGTCAGTTCGTTTCACAGCCCGAGCCACCTACCAAATCAAAGCCCTCGATGAGTACTACGAGATGGTGGTGATATTTTTCCGATCCATTCTCTGTGGCAAGCAAATCGTGGAAGAAAGATTAGGATGAATAGTGACCCATGGTGAACAGTAAAAACGATCAGAATTTCGATGACACCAGCGTGTTCGTATGGCTGTAGGGAGTCCGAATATGCCTTCATGAATTTCGGTACGACTCTCCGTTAAAATTTCATTATTTCAAAGTTTACCGTTATATATTCGGATGCTTTAAAATTTCGTTCTTTCAAAGTTTACCGTTTTATATTCGGATGCTTCCACTAGTTCCGTAGTGTAACGAATTGACATGAAATGATTTGGGTGTGTTATAATATGTAGAAACGATGCATGTGGTAGAATTCGAAGAGAAATGGAATAAATTAGATCGATCCGGTAGAATTAGCGAGTTCCGGTAAAACGGAGTTTCTCGCGCGATTGAGCGTAGATGATTATAACTATAGTTATGATATAAATATGATATTGTGAGGGTAATTAAGTGATTTTGAATAAGTTCGGAGGGTTTGAGACCATTTCGTAGCGTTTGCGGAAACCTTTATGTAAGATTTACCGCAAACGTATAAAACGAGAATCTAAGCTATCTAGCTAGTTGGAATAGTATAGAAAGATATAAATTAGAATAAAGGAGTTCAAACTGCTGTATTGGATTTGATTTGATCATTCCGAGAAGGTCCGAAGTTTATTATAGAGATGTCTAAAGTCTCACAAATAAAGTGACGAATACGAACATGTGTGTAGCAAATATATGATTTTGACATGGTTATGTATATTCGATATTTTGAGGAAATTAGCTTAACTAGTATGTATGTTAATATATGAATACATATTTTAATGTATGAATTATGAATGTAGACTGAAATGATTTGACATTGTCGAGTATTGGTTATGAATAAGAAAGTATGTGATATATTCATGAATGTGTATGTGAGATGTATTTGAGAACATGAGATTTGCGAGTATTTATGAATGCTCAATATGGATGATTGATGAAAAGTGTACATTTATGTAGTGTTATGAATGGGAAGCAAGAATAGGTGAAAGTAAAGCAGAATGTGTATTTGTAAATAAGTAAAGAAAGTATGTAAATGTGTATGTTTGAGCATGACCTTATATGTGTGAATGAATAAGATGTGAAAGCTTGTGATTATGAGGAATACATATGTTTGAACATGAATTAGCAAATGTAAATTGAGAATATATAGTATATGGACATGAATATGCATGAGCATTCCTACACTAGTATGTGCATGAATAGAATGAGAAAAATGAGAATGTGAAGAGTCGCATCAGAGCATATATAGAAAGCATACGCGTGTATGTGAGCATTATTTTGTGAATGCATATATATATAAGATTACGTAAACATAAAAAGAATGTTTTCAAAAGTAAAAAAGGATTTCCAGAGTTTTCAAAAGTTCTCAGTAGTTTTCAGAAACTTTTATAAATGATTTTCATCTTTGATATTTATTGGGATCCAGTTAATCCCGGAGTTATATGGAATTGACGGATTATGGTGTATAAGTAAGTATGGAAGCATAATGCATTAAACATACATAATGGGAAATCCTTTCTGAACTGCAGTTGAAACTGATTTTAAAGTTTAAAGTATTCAACAATTTAATATGTGTTTTCAAAACAAAAGTTTTAATGGATTTTATTAGGATTGGGGTATAAACCCATCCCAGTGAGATTTTATTAACAATTACGAAATTGACGGATATCATATGGATTCAGGATTTTAGATTTGACCCATCCCAGTTGTACAGTAATTGGAATTGACGGATTAGTCACATGTGCACATGTGGAGGACTGAGGGGACACCTCTAGATCATCAGCACTCAAATGGTATATTCGTGGCGGTGATGCGTCTACGGGCGGAGATGTGCCTACAGGCAGAGATGCGCCTTCGAGCGGAGATGAGTCTACGGGCGGAGATGCGCCTTCGGGCGGAGATACGCCTTCGGGCGGAGATGTGACTATGGGCGGAGATTCAGTTTTCAGAAAAAGGATTTCAGATTTCAGTTTGGTTTTCAGAAAAAAGATTTCTGACTTCAGTTTTCAGAAAAGAGTTTCAGAAAAGAACTTAGAAATATGGTTTTAGAAAAAGGTATAAGAAAAAGAAAGATTTTCAGAATGAGTTTTCAGAATGCAGATTTTTAATAAAAGAGTTTTCTAGAACAGAAAAATGAAGGGAGTTTCAAATATGAGTTTTCCGAAAAAGAATTTCTCCCAAAGAATGTTTTCTAAATGGAATGGATTATAAAGAATGGTGAGTTTTCAAAAAAAAAAAAAAAGAAAGAAAGAAACTTTCCAAGCAAAGTGAATTTATAAGATGTCAATATGAATTAAAGCTTTTAAATGTTCATGTGGTTCATGCATATGATGTTTGAGCACGATGATATTGTTACTTATGTGTGTATATTATTGACGATTGTATGTTGCATGGTAGAACTGCTGGATAGGATCCGTTCGGATGGAATCCATCCCATACCTATTCTAAAATGGGTAATGGGTTCTGTACGGGCATTGTTTGCACGAACCAGCACGAGTGCAAACACATGATGATGAGATGCATATTTGCTGTTTATATAATTAATATGGATAGTATATGATGAATCAATGATGTGTTAAATAGAATGGTAAGAAGATTACTTAGATAAGTTACCTGAGCTTAAGGTAGTAGCGTAAAAAGAAAGATAAAAAGTTATGAAAATGAAAAGGTGTTATACATGTGTGTGAGCAATGTAGTATAACGTACTATGACTGTTATACATATGGGATCATAAGTGTGTGTTGCGAATTAAAATGGTTCTGTTGCGACTTAAAAATTTAAAATATATTAGAGCTTGTGTATAGGGTGTTAATAACCAATACATGATTAATGAAAAGATGATATATGTTGTACATGTGATGATATAGATTATATTAGAATGATATATGGTTGCAAGATATGGATATTGTGAAAAGTTCATGATTGATATATGTATAATTATAATGACTGCAAATGAATAAGCTAGGAGGCATGTCACTAGAAAGTAGAAAGAGAAGAGTGTATGAATGCTCGCATAAAAGAAATATAAGAAATAGAACGTTTTCCAATCAGCTAGGAAATAGACAGAATGAACAGTTGGTAATTTGGAGAATGTGTGATCACTTAGAAATGCCAGGAACTATATGTAAACTGGAATTCAAACCTTGCTTGTCTATGATGCTCAAGGTCGGAGCATAGTTACTTACTGAGTCTTATGGCTCACTGTACTTCAGTGTTTGAATTTTGCAGGTTGGCGACCTAAACGGTCGACCTGGGACTTCAGAGTTGCGGAGCAGTCGGGTAGCAGCGTTGTAGTCAACCAGTCACCAGGTCTTGGGGGAAATAAATAGTCTAGTAGTTTATGTTTTAGATTATATAAGTTGTCACGTGCTGAGCACGAGTTTATTTTAGAAAAGTTTTTGTATATACGTACTTTCAGGCACAGAGCCCTGGTTGTATTATGTCTTTATGTCTGCATTGCATATTTTTTGAGCCCTTAGATTGCATTGATGTTGAGAAACCGGCCTGAGGCCGAGATTTTATGTTTGTGTTGTATATGGATGCTGGATATAGGCCAGGTTGCATGATGTTATGAATACATCATGTCAAAATTTTTCTAGAATCAGAGGCTTATGGAGATGGGTTTAGCATGTCTCCTGCCGGTAACATTGCTGCTAAGGCGGGTTGTTACAATTTTTTTTTTATTTACCAAATAAGATCGGGAAATACTATGATTTTTGTGATTAAATGTATGTTTTATAAATGCATTCAATGTGTTTTGGGCATTGGAACAATTATTGGATATTATTTCAGAGTTGAAATATGCGAAAATGGTGAAAAATAATGTTACTGGTGAGTTTCGGGCTTACCGGGTGTATGTTGTCCAACCAGTGAATTGGTCACTGTTCGGACAGCCTATTAACTGCCCAAGTACTATTGGGGCTGACCTGGGCAGCCCTCATATGTATTGGTTGGTCGGTTCGGACAAAAACGAGTTTATGTCATTTTACGGAAAAATATTTTCGTAAAAGTTTCGTGATGTTTCTAACGTATTTATATCATTATTTGATATCGAATAAATTTATTTAGGTGAAATATGAATGAATTATTTATATTGAATATTGAATAATTTATTTGGCAACTCTAAAAGTTTTTAAAGTTACAATTTCGCCCGAACCACGAGCTTCCGCTGCGCCCGCGCTAAAACCCTAACAAAAATGATATCAGTGCGGTCTGATCCTTCATCCTTTACATTTGTCATGATTGATATATGATATATAATCCAATTTTGATATTTCCACATGTATGTAATTTAAATATTTCTTAACTTTTTGGTTCTACTTTAACGGAAAACATAACGCAGATTTAATGGTTGAGTTATGTTTTCCCAGGTAGAATTAAACTGTTGAGAAATTGATCTAGATTAAAATCTACATTTGATGTAGAGTAAAACCTTTTTTAGGAATATCTCCACTTAAATAAGGCATTTAAAGTAACTAGTATAGGAATACTTATTTCTTGATCCGCCTATAGTTGTATTGTGCCAAAGCTGTCAGGCTTGAGTTTGTCACTAACGAGTGAAGCCTTGATAAGTCTCATTGTGAATGTGCCAAAGCTGTCATAATGAGAAATAGTCAGAACCAAAATTAGGAGTCAAGTGAGTATGATTGACAATGAGTTGTCTACCTGTGAATATACGTAGGCGAGAACGTGCAAGAGTTGTGTCGAAATATATTCTTGAGGTCCACTTCTCACTTTAAAATTCAATTTAATTATTGAATTCTCGTTTTCCATTGGGAATTATGGTATTATATAAAGTAGTAGGAGGCACTGAAGGTTTACAAATCCATAACTAAGGTAGTGTGTAATATTATGGAAATTGGTGCTTATGTTTCCTTTATTCTATTATGTATATAGAATTGAACTTTTAATCCACTACATGCATATTTATCTATAATGTTTTCTGACTTTCCTTTGGTTGCATTTTTCTAGAATAGTTTTCGAGATTAAGAATAGGCAAGATATTGTTAGAATTAGACAAAACCATCGGGGAACTAATTATTCCAATTTTCGTGGAAAATCAAGATGTTTAATGACATAGTTACTAGTCCACATTAGGTAATTGTAGACATTGCATTTTTGCATAACACCCGATGAGGAGTCTTATATGGAGACAACTTCCCTCTTAGTCATGAAAGTCGCGGGAAAAGAACGTTGGAAGGGTAAAGTTGGAAAACACTATTTTTTATGGATTTCTCCGAGTTGTTTCGCTTCGGTTGCTTGCTATACCTCCGTTTCTAAGCTCACCTTAGGCCCAAAACTCCCCTAGACCACATACCTAATCCAAACCAAGCCCAAATACCCAGTCAACCCAAGTCAAACCAAGTCAACCCAAGTCAAACCAAACCCATGCCCATTAGATGTAATTCACGCCCATTGCCCTTTATTTAGGTAAATTGCACATTAATCACATGTTAAAATCTTGATTAATCCTTACCTAAATAAAAGAAATCAAATAAAATCATTACCAAATCAAATCCAATCCCAAATCCTAATTAGGAGATGCATTCCTTATTAGAAACCAATTAGGAGATTCCTTCCTAATCTAAAAAGGAAAGCCTTTCCCCTTTGCCTATAAAAAGAGGCCTTCACCCCCATTCACAACCCTAGCTCACATATCTCCCTCACACGCCCAAAGCACTCTCTTAAGCCTCCATTACACGCCCAAGCATCCCCCTGAACCCTCCATTGCCGCACCTTCAAAATCCAATAGCCTCCATTGCCGCCCCTTCCCTCCCTCCATCATCAACACCCTTCACGCCCAAGCCCTAAACTTAACCCTCCATTGCCGAGTTCCAGCCCCCATTCACAGCCCTAAAACACCCTCAAATAAACCTTATTTCCAGCCCTTAAGTTCCGCAAAAACACCCCCCAAAGCAGCTCCAAATCGCGCCAAAACAGCCCCTGAAAACGGCTTCACTGCACTGGTGAACTGCCGAATTTAGTCTTCTGTTCTGGTCTGATTCTGTTGCGGTTTTAGCCTCCAAAACAGTCCTAAAACCATCTTAAAACCATCCCAGAAATCCCCAAAAAGTTTCCCCAAAAAACCTTTACAAACGCACCTCCCGAGACCACCAAAATCACCCAAAACAGTCCAAAAACGCCCAAAACAGTGACCTGAAACGCAGCGACCAAACGGCGGTGAAACGAAGGTAAAACAGCAGCCCGAGCATCAAAACAGCAAGGAAAACAGTGAGCAAACAATCTTGAAAAGTTTCGGATCATTCGCCCTTCCAACGGACTTGGAAAGCACTTCCAAAGATTGACGAAAGAGGTTAGACCTGAGGGTACCTTTTACTTATTTTCTTTTGTTTTATTTTTATTTATTTTAGAATATTATCGCATGAGAGTCGTTTGAAGCATGATGTGATTGTTGGATGAGCGGGATATGTGTTTCCCTTTTGTGGTATATCGGATGGAAACCCGGACGTAAATTCCATAGCCGATTCCGAATGGACGGTAGTATGGTCTGCACTCGGGATACAATACCACGTACCACTTAAGATACACGTATCTCGTCTCATCCAAATTTGTATTCGAGCATGATGTAGTTCTAGGTTGTTTATTTATTATTTTAAGCATGTTTTAACGTAGTTTCGTTTTTAATTTTAAAGCATGATTATGTTCGTTTTATGCATGACGTTTAGTTTAGTTTATATTTATGCTTTAGTCATTATTTGTTTGCATTGGTTCGATGGCTTAATTTGTTCAATGTGTGATATTGCGTGTTTATTGTTTAAAGATTTATTTTCAAGCATGCGAACTTAGATTAGGAGTTAGTTAGACGAAAACATGTTAGATCTAGGTAACCTTTGAACATGATTATTGAGTAGATGCGGTCGATTTATTGCATGAATTATATCATCACAATGACATAAGTAAGGGACCATTCCGAACCCAACGGTTTGAGGTCTTCCCTTGCGAGGGGTGAGTGCGGCCTTAAATCTTTGTCCCGGTTCACACCGGGTGGCGACTCCATTATTCTCCGGTTTAGTCCCCCGCGGACTATTCCGTACTCTCAACTAGGCTAGGCCCTGAGTCTAGAACAGCATGCGTCGCCAAGTTTCTGTTGTCTACAGTCTGGCGACTCCACTGGGGATAGAGAATCGGCCTCGAAATCATGTCTTGTGTTGTTTATAATTTATGCATTAGTTGACCGTGTCTTAGTGGGTTGAGGGGGTTAATCAAAGGCTTAGTTAGAGCTAGGTGATGGTTGGGTGTCTTCCTTCATTCACTACTACTTTCGAGGAAAAGCTGTGAAGGCACCTAGGTGATCATTACCCGTAGCTTGTTGTGATAGACTAGTTTGGAGGACTCGTTGTTTATTCCTGACACCAAGCGATAAGAGCCTAAGGGGCTTGGGTATTTAAGTGAGCCTCGCTCCACCCTCCCTCTGGGGAATCTACAACGGGAAATCATTCGACAGTTAGTCACACACCATAACTCGTTGGCACGTACCGTAAGGTATAAAAAAGGTGCGCTCACTTGGTCGTTTGAACCCTTGAGTGGGGAGTCCTAGTTGTGGGCAAACCTTCGTCAGCGAGAGCCTTTGTCCGCGCCCCGTGAACCCACTCATGAACCTTAGCCATAAGAACCCGTAGTTAGACATTTTATAATTAGGTGTTTGATGGACCACCGTCATTTGGATCCAGTTGGACCTTTTGTCAAAGGGTATGAACTTGTCGGGCCATTTAAACTGGGGCAAGTTCATGTCTTTTAACAGTTGGGCCAAAAGCTTCTAAAATGCCAGTGGGCCATTTATGGGCCTCTTATTATTTGAAATCATTTAGCCATATCACCGCAAAGTGTAGACCTGTTGGGCCTTTTCAACTGGGACAAGTTTGCACCACGCGATGGTGTGATTGAATATTTAAATGATAATGGGCCAAGTAGTTTATAGTTTATTCTTATTTTTATAATTTATATATTCCATGCATCGCATACATCTCATGCATCTCATGCATACATGCATCATGTTAACCCTTGTGTCTTAAAAGCCATCATAGATACCCGTTGGGTTAGGAAAAAGAAGTCAGAGCCTTCCTAGGGAAAATCCAGTATATCAGCCGTTTCATTGCATAAGTTGACATCGGTGTGTGAGCCCATCTTCAAGTTGTTGAGGAAAGATCAACCAGTGAAATGGAACGAGCAGTGTCAGGAAGCATTTGACAGAATAAGGGAATATTTGGTGAAACCTCCTGTGTTGAAACCCCCGAGACAGGGTAGGCCTTTGGTACTTTATTTGGCTATTGAACCTGAAGCGCTGGGGGCGATGATGGTACAAGCCGATGAGACAGGAGTGGAGCATGCTGTCTACTACCTCAGTAAGAAGCTGCTTCCATACGAGGCTCGCTATCAGGAAGTGGAGAAGATTTGTCTAGCAGTAGTATGGGCATCCAAGAAGTTACGCCACTACTTCCAGTCTTACAAGATCCAAGTGGTCGCAAAGGAGAATCCTTTGAAGTACTTGCACTCAGTACCCTCGCTGGTTGGGAAGTTGGGCAGATGGTTAGTGCTGCTGACTGAATTTGACATCGAGTACCTCACCTCCAAGGTAATCAAAGGGCGAGCCGTGGCAGAATTCCTGGCCTTGCAACCTGTTGAAGGAGATCAGTATAAGTTTGAGTTTCCCGACGAGGAAATCCAAGCCATAGCGGTCCAAGGATGGAAAATGTATTTTGACGGAGCAGTGAATTGCAAAGGAGCAGGGATCGGGATTGTAATAGTAACCCCTGAGGGAGAAACCCTGCCTCTGGCCAAGAGGCTAACTTTCGGAGTGACGAATAACATGGCTGAGTACGAAGCGTGTGCTTTCGGATTGACGGCATTGATAGCCTTGAGGGCTAAGAATGTTGAAGTTTTCGGAGACTCGATGTTGGTGATCCGACAGATGCAAGGAGAATGGGAACTGAAGAAGAACGGTTGAAGCCGTACTTGTTCCATCTCAGAAGTCTGGCACAGACTATCCCTGATTGTAAATTTCAGCATTTACCGAGAGAGGAGAATCAGATGGCAGATGCGTTGGCAACACTGGCCGCAACTTGGGAAAATCCAGAGAAACTGGTAATGAGACCGCTTGTGTTGACAACGGCAAGCAAGCCAGTCTATGAGATAGGTAGAATCCTGGAAGTGGGGGTCGACGACGGGAAGCCTTGGTATTATGACATACAAAGGTATTTGGAGCGCGGGGAATTCCCAGGGGAAGCAAGCAGAAAGGACCGAGTGGCTATTCAGAAGTTGGCCTCTCAGTATGTGAGTTTGAAAGGAGAAATCTACAAGAGGCAGGCAAATGGAATTCAGCTGAAATGCTTAAACAGAGAAGAAGCTCAGAAGGTGATGGACGAGGTACATGCCGGAGTATGTGGGCCGCACATGAACGGATTGAACTTGTCCCGCAAGATTGTGAGACAAGGCTTTTACTGGTCAACCATGGAAGCTGACTGTGCGAAGCTGGTAAAGCACTGTCATGAATGTCAAGCACACGGCAATATGAATCATTTGCCGCACACAGAGTTACATGGGCTGTCAGAGCCATGGCCATTCTCAGCATGGGGAATAGATATGATCGGGGAAATTCGACCGAATGCATCGAATGGGCATCGCTTTATAGTAGTAGCCGTAGACTACTTCTCAAAGTGGGTAGAAGCCGAATCTTTCCGCAATGTTACAGCAAAGCAAATGGCGAAGTTCATAGCTCGGAATGTCATTTGCCGGTATGGTATGCCGCACCATGTGGTCACGGACAATGGAGTCCAATTTCAGGGAGAAACCAAGGCAATGCTACAGAGGTATGGAATCGGCCATCACAAGTCCTCACCTTACAGGCCGCAGGCAAATGGGGCAGTCGAGGCAGCCAACAAGACAATAAAACGATCTTGGCAAAGATGACTGAGAACTATAAAGACTGGGCTGATAAGCTACCATATGCTCTGTGGGGGTACAGAACATCTGTGAGAACGGCAACAGGAGCCACGCCGTATTCTTTGGTTTATGGAATGGAAGCGGTACTGCCGGTGGAAATGAAGATGCAGTCCATGCGGGTACTCGTAGAAGCAGAATTGCCAGAGCAAGAATGGACCTCGCAAAGGTTTGAACAGTTGGCCCTGATGGATGAAAAGAGGATGAAGTCCTTGCATCACATGCAGATTTATCAGAAAAGGCTGGCTCGAGCATTCAACAAGAAGGTGCGGCCCACCAAGATCAAAAAGGGTGATCTGGTGCTTAAGCAGTCCAAGCCGTCAACAACAGACCCGAGAGGAAAGTTCAGACCAAATTGGGAAGGGCCCTACATTGTTCAGAAGGTAATGGGAAATGGAGCAGTAAGACTGTCAGACTTGGAAGGAAATGAGTTTACCGAGCCCATCAATGTTGACAGATTGAAGCTGTATTTCGCCTGAGGGGCAGAAGACTGGATGGTCACCTGCAGAAGACCTAACCCAACAGGATAAAGAAAAATCATGCATCCATGCATACACATAACCCATTATTGTATTCTTTTTGTTTTCGTGTTTTGTGTTTTGTGTTTTGTATTCACAGGTTTTGAAAAGAGATAAGCCAATCAGAAACAGCGAAAGCGAGCACTGTATTGAGTTTGGGTAGAAATCCCGGGGCCGAGGTCCACATCGGTGTTAAGGTTCAGATGGTGAATTGTGGGTTGAGGCCCACCTTGAGTTTGAGTTTTGGGGAATGGATCCCAGGGGGCGAAGCCCACAATGGTCAGCAGTAGAAAGGAAGAATTCCTTTGAGTAAGTGAGTGAGTGTAAAAAAAAAAAAAAAAAAAAAAAAAAAAAAAGTGAGAAAGAAGTCTTCGGTAATTTGATATATGTCCGGTGATGACATTGTGTGCAATAGGTAGAAGCCTTAGAAACGATGAGTGCTGGAAGTGTTCTTCGCCGGTATGCTGAATAGATTGATCTTGATTAGACTCATAAAGCACATGAATATGGGATCTCAACAATAGAAGCCTGAGTGGTTGACGAAATGACTAGCTGAAGAGACAGGAGATCGGTGAATGACCGTTTGCCTGGATGTCCACCCTGAATTACAGACGCTATGATATATGATATGGTCAGAAATAACAAAATGTCTCTGCGAGAAAAGAAAAGAAAAGAAAAGAAAAGACCGCCTATAACCGATAAGCGTGAAGCTACCCATGGGCGAGTATTAGGACCACCATGAGGAGAAATGCTACCTTAAAGGGTAGGTGTGTCAGAAAAGAAAAAGAGAAAAATAAAAGAAAAAAAAAAGAGAGTCCGAATGAAAAGAATGAGACAAGAGTGCAATATAGAAGACCGTATCATATTGAGTATGCTGAAGTAATCACAGAATGTGATTAAGACATTCAGGTTGGTTAGACCCACTGATCCGATTCTCCGAAGCGAAATCATCGAGTTGGCTTGCTTATGGAATAAGCTGTGAAAGATCCTTGGCACACACACACTAGGAGTCTAGTTTGGATCACCTATTCAGACGATCGGAGTTGAGCATATCGGGTACTTTGAAGATTCTCTGGCTTTGACACCAAGCATTCGTTGAGGACGAAAATATATCCAATTATCAAAGATTATCTTATGAGAGGAATTACAATATGCTAAGAGGAATTAGTGGCATCAGTTTCAGTGTCTGCCGAGAATGGCTTCTGGGGGCGAGGCCCATATCACATCAGTTTCTGCCGAGGATGGCATTCTGGGAGCGAGGCTCACATCAGTTTCAGTTTCTACCGAGAATGGTATTCTGGGGGCGAGGCCCATATCAGTTTCAGTTTCTTTTCAGAGAATGGCATTCTGGGAGCGAGGCTCACATCATTTCAGTTTCTTCTTTCTGCGAGGAGGCATTCTGGGGGCGAGGCCCTTATTACATCAGATCATTACAGTCCGGGAATGGACAGCTCGGAATGAGCACGCCGAGAATGGCACTCGGGAATGGAGATTAGTCCGGGAATGGACAGCTCGGGAATGAGCACGCCGAGAATGGCACGCCGAGAATGGCACTCCGGGAATGGAGATTTAGTCCGGGAATGGACAGCTCGGGAATGACACGCCGAGAATGGCACGCCGGGAATGGCACCGAATCGCCGAGAATGGCACTCCGGGAATGGAGATTTAGTCCGGGAATGGACAGTCCGGAATGACAGCTCGGAATGAGCACGCGAGAATGGCACGCGCCGAGAATGGCACTCCGGGAATGGATTTAGTTTAGTCCGGGAATGGACAGCTCGGGAATGAGCACAACGCCGAGAATGGCACGCCGAGAATGGCACTCCGGGAATGGAGATTAGTCCGGGAATGGACAGTCCGGGAATGGACAGCTCGGGAATGAGCACGCCGAGAATGGCACTCCGGGAATGGAGATCGGTTCGGGAATGGACCACAACGATGACAGTTCGGGAATGGACTTCATCACATCATATCACAACAACACTCCGGGAATGGAGATCGGTTCGGGAATGGACCACAACGATGACAGTTCGGGAATGGACTTCATCACATCATATCACAGCAACACTCCGGGAATGGAGATCGGTTCGGGAATGGACCACAACGATGACAGTTCGGGAATGGACTTCATCACATCATATCACAGCAACACTCCGGGAATGGAGATCGGTTCGGGAATGGACCACAACGATGACAGTTCGGGAATGGACTTCATCACATCATATCACAGCAACACTCCGGGAATGGAGATCGGTTCGGGAATGGACTTCATCACATCACATCACAACAACACTCCGGGAATGGAGATCGGTTCGGGAATGGACCACAACACGGTGACAGTTCGGGAATGGACTGCACCACACCACAGCACATCAGCGGTTCGGGAATGGACCAGAGGTCGAAGCACCTCAACAATCAACTCAACACAGCATGGTGAGTCAGGTGGCAGCTGGCGAGCCAGGTAAGTAAAAATGCATTGCACGTACTTTGATAGAACTGTCATTGTCACACACTGCACGAGTCCCATCAAAGTGGGGGCGACTGTAGACATTGCATTTTTGCATAACACCCGATGAGGAGTCTTATATGGAGACAACTCCCTCTTAGTCATGAAAGTCGCGGGAAAAGAACGTTGGAAGGGTAAAGTTGGAAAACACTATTTTTTTATGGATTTCTCCGAGTTGTTTCGCTTCGGTTGCTTGCTATACCTTCGTTTCTAAGCTCACCTTAGGCCCAAAACTCCCCTAGACCACATACCTAATCCAAACCAAGCCCAAATACCCAAGTCAACCCAAGTCAAACCAAGTCAACCCAAGTCAAACCAAACCCATGCCCATTAGATGTGATTCACGCCCATTGCCCTTTATTTAGGTAAATTGCACATTAATCACATGTTAAAATCTTGATTAATCCTTACCTAAATAAAAGAAATCAAATCAAATCCCTACCAAATCAAATCCAATCCCAAATCCTAATTAGGAGATGCATTCCTTATTAGAAACCAATTAGGAGATTCCTTCCTAATCTAAAAAGGAAAGCCTTTCCCCTTTGCCTATAAAAAGAGGCCTTCACCCCCATTCACAACCCTAGCTCACATATCTCCCTCACACGCCCAAAGCACTCTCTTAAGCCTCCATTACACGCCCAAGCATCCCCCTGAACCCTCCATTGCCGCACCTTCAAAATCCAATAGCCTCCATTGCCGCCCCTTCCCTCCATCATCAACACCCTTCACGCCCAAGCCCTAAACTTAACCCTCCATTGCCGAGTTCCAGCCCCCATTCACAGCCCTAAAACACCCTCAAATAAACCTTATTTCCAGCCCTTAAGTTCCGCAAAAACACCCCCCAAAGCAGCTCCAAATCGGCGCCAAAACAGCCCCTGAAAACGGCTTCACTGCACTGGTGAACTGCCGAATTTAGTCTTCTGTTCTGGTCTGATTCTGTTGCGGTTTTAGCCTCCAAAACAGTCCTAAAACCATCTTAAAACCATCCCAGAAATCCCCAAAAAGTTTCCCCAAAAAACCTTTACAAACGCACCTCCCGAGACCACCAAAAACCACAAAACAGTCCAAAAACGCCCAAAACAGTGACCTGAAACGCAGCGACCAAACGGCGGTGAAACGAAGGTAAAACAGCAGCCCGAGCATCAAAACAGCAAGGAAAACAGTGAGCAAACAATCTTGAAAAGTTTCGGATCATTCGCCCTTCCAACGGACTTGGAAAGCACTTCCAAAGATTGACGAAAGAGGTTAGACCTGAGGGTACCTTTTACTTATTTTCTTTTGTTTTATTTTTATTTATTTTAGAATATTATCGCATGAGAGTCGTTTGAAGCATGATGTGATTGTTGGATGAGCGGGATATGTGTTTCCCTTTTGTGGTATATCGGATGGAAACCCGGACGTAAATTCCATAGCCGATTCCGAATGGACGGTAGTATGGTCTGCACTCGGGATACAATACCACGTACCACTTAAGATACACGTATCTCGTCTCATCCAAATTTGTATTCGAGCATGATGTAGTTCTAGGTTGTTTATTTATTATTTTAAGCATGTTTTAACGTAGTTTCGTTATTTAATTTTAAAGCATGATTATGTTCGTTTTATGCATGACGTTTAGTTTAGTTTATATTTATGCTTTAGTCATTATTTGTTTGCATTGGTTCGATGGCTTAATTTGTTCAATGTGTGATATTGCGTGTTTATTGTTTAAAGATTTATTTTCAAGCATGCGAACTTAGATTAGGAGTTAGTTAGACGAAAACATGTTAGATCTAGGTAACCTTGAACATGATCATTGAGTAGATGCGGTCGATTTATTGCATAAATTATATCATCACAATGACATAAGTAAGGGACCATTCCGAACCCAACGGTTTGAGGTCTTCCCTTGCGAGGGGTGAGTGCGGCCTTAAATCTTTGTCCCGGTTCACACCGGGTGGCGACTCCATTATTCTCCGGTTTAGTCCCCCGCGGACTATTCCGTACTCTCAACTAGGCCCTGAGTCTAGAACAGCATGCGTCGTCAAGTTCTGTTGTCTACAGTAATCTAAATAGATATCCGTTTTAGGATATAATAGTCTAGAGAGAATAGTTTTTTTTTACAGTAAGAATTTATGTGAATTAGTTCATGTCTCGAGATTCTTGACTAGCATTAAGAAAACCCCATTAGATATTTGTTTATCTGATAATGACGTTTCTTATCTTTAGTGACCTTTAAAGATAGTTTGTCAAACAAAATTTTCTAATCAATTATCTACAATTGTTGTGAATAGTTGAAGGCAAATTATAAAGCTAAAGAAAGAAGATATGTATAGTTGTGTATAGAGAATATTGATTCTCATAATACGAGAACTGTAGGTATTGGATACCAGATCTCCCGTCTAGTTATTTAAAATAGTATTTAATGATTATTTTGATATTTGATATCAGAACTTGTGATTATTAGATAGTTACTTGTTTTTTTTTGTTTTTTGTTTTTTTAAATAGTTGTTACATATTTTTAATACGAATAGTAGTTTCATTAACGAATAGATAAACATAAGAAAAATGTCCGGTTAACTAAATAATTTAGAATAGTGCTTTATAATATTTTATCACTTAAGTATTAGATGTTTATTCTATATGGTAAAGGATGGTTTGATACGAGATCACACCACATATCCTTATCCATTTAATAAATATTGTATTCATGAAGTGATTAAATCTCATTTAACCAATGATTATCCTTGGCCAAAGATTTATTAAACTGATACATTAGATGTATGTAGTTTAATGAATTATAAATTGCCTTGGATAGTTTTCTTTACTTCGTAACTGTATGGGCCAAATTTGGTCGAGGGAAATTTTGACCTTTTGCTTCAGACCCATACTGAACGCACCCAGACTCCCTAATATAAGATCCAGGCCCGAGTTACTACTTCAATCCCACACACTAAAGGAAGCCCCGAGTTTAGTGTATATAGGCCCAGAGATTCACCGACCCACTCCCAATAAAATACCCCACATCCAAACCATAACTAAGGCCTACCATATTGTAGGCACTGCATTTTTGCATATAAGTTCCGATGATGAGCCTCGTACGGAGGCACTACTCTTTAAGTTGCGGAAGTCGCGGGAAACGGACGTTAGAAGGGAAACTTCAAGAATCAATACCTTGTTGGATTTAATTCATTTGCTTATCTTTGGGTTTGCTCGTTAGACCTCTGTTTTAAAACTTATCCTCGGCCCAAAACCCCCACACCCATCCAAAGCCCATTTTGCTCAAGCCCAATCTAAAATAATTAAACATTTAAAACACATGTCACAAATTAAATTAAATCCAATTAAAATCAAATCAAATCCCCATTCCTAAATTAAATAAATCACATTCCAAATTAAATAAAACATATGCCTAAATTAAAGAAACCAAATCAAATCCCATAAATCACCTTCCTAATTAAATTAAATCACATACCTAAACTAAAATAGAATCAAATCAAATCACATAAATTACCTTCCTAAATTAGATGGATGTTTTCATTATGATACATTAATTAAAATATATCCCCTTTGATTGTATGATCTCTTTCGTTCCCATGTAAGGTCATGACACTTACACCAAATAAATAGACACTCACTCTCGCCCTCCCTCATTCACGTAAAAAACAAACCAAAACAGCCTGCCCTCCACGCACAAACAACCCTTGAATTCACGTAGCCACTAAACCAGTCAAGAAGACCCCTAGCCTTCACGCCCCACACAAAAGAAATTATCCCTGCAATTACCGTGACCAGCAGCCTTCACGCCCCACACACAAAAATTCTCCTGCAATTGCCGTGATTAGCAGCCTTTACACACCCTATGACCAGCAGCCTTCAGAAACCCACTGACTAGCAGCATTCACATACCCTCTGACCAGCAGACCTTCACGCAAAATCCCCTCAACACAGCCCCTGAAGCCACCGAAACAGCCCCTGAAATATAGCCCCGGAAGCCACCAAAAACAGCCCATGACCACCAAAAACAACCCCTAAAACACAGCCCCTGACCACCGAAACAAACCCATGCCCAACATAATTGATTCATAAAATCATCATATTTCAATTACAAAATACTAACCTAATCCATTAATCATGATATTCATCATCAACACATGTCCAACATAATTGATTCATAGAATCATCTCATTTCATGCTATATACCTCACGACATTCCTTAGGGTTTTTATTCGATTTCGTTTTCAATCCGATTAAATCTCAAATAAACATATCCTAAGTCTTTAAACTCATCCAATGATTAAAAGAACAAAAAATACCATGACTTTAAGGGTTCTTCAGCATTCGGCCATCATAAGCAAATTGGGGAAAATTAAACCAATTCATTTTTCATGAAATTGATCATGCATAATACTATGTTATCATCATTCAAACATACTCAATCAAACAATTTCATCAAATCATGCTCAAATCAATTTTACCCAAATTTCATGTTATGAACCCTAATATTTTTCATGCTCAAACTTGGCTCAATGATACCATTGTTGGTTCTAATGTGGTCCCAAGATCATATTTAAGCATTGAAAAGAATGAATACTCAAATAAATGAGGCGGAAAACACTTACATTGAACGGATTATGGAAGTGTCGAGAAGAAAAAAGAATTCTAAGAATTCGGCCAAGGTGGTCTCCAAAGATTGATGAAGATGAACAAGCTCCAAGCTTTGAGAGGATTCCAAGCTCTTGAGATGGTTTTCCTATCACCTTATGAATAATCCTTTAGAGTTCTAGCTCTAGGTAATTTTTGCAACAAAATTACCTTTCTTCTTCGTTGAACTTTCGGCCAAGAGAAAAATTTGGGAGAGTTTTTTTGCTTGCAATGGGCGTGAATAATGGTGAGAGTGTGAGGAGTGTTTGACTTGTTTTCTTTTATGTATATGATTTCAAAAATCAAATTAAAGGTTGACCAAATATTTGGTAATAATCCAATCAAGCTATCAATATGTCACTTTAACTTGGAGTGTAAAATAAGTTAAGGTCGTTCTCACCAAAACCCATCACTCAAAGTGACAAGTGATGTGACATGTGGGCCACACTTGATTCGAAAACCCATCACCAAAACCCATCACTTTTGATGATTTGGCCTTGCCCTTGTTCTTATGCTTCTTATTATTTACACCTCCAATCGCCTTAGGCTAGGCCCTCAGAGTCTGGGATGTCGAAGCGAAGAGCGCCTCGCGCTTCTTGCCCTTTAGAAGCTCATTTTCAGCTTCTTTCAGAATGGACATTAACTCTCCAAGAGTATCATCTTGGCTCATCATATTATAGTTCATGATGAACCCACTCCAAATGTTGGGGAGAGACTGCAAGATCAAATCTATGGAAGTCTCAGCCTCGAAGGCAATGCCCATCTGAGACAGCTGCTCGATGTTAGTAATCTTCTGTGTCACGTGGTGCTCAACAGATGTACCCTCTGACATACGTGCACGGAAGGGCTTCTTCTGCAACTCATATATTTATGATCTAAGATTAGATCGATGAAGATCGTGCAACTTCGCCAGCATGTTATAGGGATCCAATCTCTTATTCTGTCGACGAAATTGCTGAGTCCTGGTAGCAAGTATAATAGACTGAGCAGTGCAGTTGTCATCGCCGTGAGTCTTCTAAAGCTCACGCTCAATTATTTCCTCAGGTTCGGGCTTAAGCCCAAGAGGTTTATCTATCGTATAAAGTAACTTCGCGGATCCCAGAACGATTCTGAGATTCATCTTCCAGTCGGAAAAGTTCATGCCATTCAAGACATTATCGCCTATGATAATGTCCCTGACACTATTTTTCCCAGTCATTTTAAATGCGATAATCCAATTATCCAATTAACAATGTTTGGGTACAGTCTAACTGTTACAAGAAAAATAAAATTATATTAGTCCAACTAATAAGAATAATTGATGAAATAATTTGAAAGCGTGTAAAGCTAAGTATTTGAACAAAATTGCAAATTCAATACTAGCCTCCCACTATTTTTCGGCGAGCCTCTAACCCTCTATTGAGTACTCGGGAAACCTAGTTTCCTAGTGGGCTCTGATCCCATTAAATAACACACAACCTTGACTTTGGCCAGCAAGCTGTATGATATTTAACTAGGTAGATCTCTAAGATCAATTGGATCTCATCCAATTCATAGATCTCATCCAATTCCTAGATCCGGTAAGTGGACCTCCAAGTCCGAAAATATATGTGCCAATATATCCAATTTATTTGCCTAATCTTTTTCCTCTGAATCAACTAAGCTTTGGCTTGGGCACAAAAAGCTTAATGATTCCAGTTAAGCGAGACCCATTGACTTTGGAAAGCTTCGTAATCGATGTCGATGGACAAGAAGTGATCTTGACTTTGGCCAACAAATCACAACTTGGACAAAACACCGATATGTAACAAAGCCTTCATGATTCAAACACATCCGCGATGGACAAAGGTCTTGACTTTGGCCAACGACCCAGTGCCAATCTTGGATCTTGAGTAAGAATCACTCAATGAAAGGAAAACGCTTAATATTATTTGAGGGTTTTTCACGTAATTGGCAACCAATTAATTATCTTTGTTAAGGTCTCATCATACTCGCTTAATCATGTATTCAAAAATATAATAAGGCTCGAAAATAAAATAATAATGATATGCGGATGGATATCGCATAAATTGTTCCTAGAACAAATCACTCCATTTCCTCTTCCCGGCTAGCACTATTCTAACTTCTACCCAATTACATAATATAATAATAGAAACCTCAATAAAATTGAGGGGAATTAGGTTAGAAGAGAATACAAAGAATCAAGAGAGATAAGGCTGGACAAGCAGGTCCAATTTAATAAATTCTAAATTTACAATAATTTCCAAAATTGCCATTTCCCTTCTAATATCCATCCGATATACATTATTCATTCAACACATCCATGTATTCATTCATAGCATGTTATTCAATCAATCTAATCCAATTAATTAATCTTTGAATTAAGTGATCATCCAATGTTCAAACAACGATTTGATTTGCGCAAGTCAAACTCGTTTAAGAATAAGTACTCAAAGTACGAATTCTTGAATTATATCGAACTATAATTTAAATCTAATTTAATTCAAATTCAATACTAATTCATTTATTAACTTCCAAATTAAATATCTACATCTTTTAATGCGCTTTAGCGACTTAGATTCCAAATCTAATCTAAATGGGTCTCAAAGCCTAATTAACATCCAATGTTGTTTAATTAAAGTCCAATGGGCTTTCAATTGATTTCATAAGGCATAGACTTTGGTCAATATGGGTCAAATCCAAATACCAAAGCCCAATTAAGGAATCACCCTTATTTGCCAAGAAACCAATTTCGGCCCATTGGGCCCAATTAAACTTTTAAAGCCCATTTATTATATTTGGATTTAATGGAATGATTTAGGCCCAATTTGGATCCAATCCAATTTGCATAAACCAACTTGGCCCAACCAAGCCCATTATGCCCAAATACAACACTTATAAGCCCAATTCAAAATCAAGCCCAATTTATTAAATTCCAATTTTCCAAAATTCATAATTTAATAAATCAAAGTGTTTAGCCATTATTAATCTTTGTAAATTAATATTTCAAAAATACTAATCTAATCCATTAATCATGCTATTGATCATCAACAGATGTCCAACATAATTGATTCATAAAATCATTTCATTTCATGCTATATACCTCATGGCATTCCCTAGGGTTTATGTTCGATTTCGTTTTCAATCCGATTGAATCTCAATCAACATTATCCCAAGACATTAAACTCATCCAATGATCAAAAGAACAAAAAATACAATGACTTTAAGGGTTCTTAAGCATTCGGCCATCATAAGAAAATTGGGGAAAATTAATCCAATTCATTTTTCATGAAATTGATCATGCATAACAATATGTTATCATCATTAAAACATACTCAATCAAATAATTTCATCAAATCTTACTCAAATCAATTTTACCCAAATTTCATGTTATGAACCCTAATATTTTTCATGCTCAAACTTGGCTCAATGATACCATTGTCGGTTTCTAAAGTGGTCCCAAGCTCATTTTTAAGCATTGAAAAGAATGAATACTCAAATAAATGAGGTGGAAACACACTTACATTGAACGGATTATGGAAGTGTTGAGAAGAAAAAAGAACTCCAAGAATTCAACCAAGGTGGTCTCCAAAGATTGATGAAGATGAACAAGCTCCAAGCTTTGAGAGGATTCCAAGCTCTTGAGATGGTTTCCCTATCACCTTGTGAATGAACCTTTGGAGTGCTAGCTCTAGGTAATTTTTGCAACAAAATTACCTTTCTTCTTTCATGAACTTTCTGCCAAGGGAGAAAAATTTGGGAGAGTTGTTTTGCTTGCAATTGGCGTGAATAATGGTGAGAGAGTGAGGAGTGTTTGACTTGTTTTCATTTATGTATATGATTTCAAAAATCAAATTAAAGGTTTACCAAATATTTGGTAATAATCCAATCAAGCCATCAACTTGTCACTTTAACTTGGAGTGTAAAACAAGTTAAAGTCATTCTCACAAAACCCATTACTCAAAGTGACAAGTGATGTGACTAATATAGTGACATGTGGGCCTCACTTGTTCGAAATCTGAGTGGGCCTGCAAACACTCCCGGGCTCGGGTTCGCTAATTCCGAATTAACTAATTTTCCGTTGTGACTTAATTAAATCAAATTTAATAAAATAATTATGCCAAGAAAAATTACTATTCACGTCTTTAGCGAATTAATTCTAAATTAACTCATTTGCCCAAATAAAAATCTAATTTAATTCCGCGTTGAAATCTAATTCGTTTAATATATCAAATATATTATTTTATCGATTAATTCCAAATTAATCGTTTCTCTCTCTTCAAAAAATATTTTATTCCAGAACCCTTTGATGATTTGGCTTTCCCTTTGTTCTTATGCTTCTTCTTCTTCACACCTCCAGTCGCCTTGGGCCAGGCCCTCGGAGTCTGAGATGTCGAAGCAAAGTGCGCCTCGCGCTATTTGCCCTTTAGAAGCTCCTTTTCAGCTTCTTTCAGAATGGACATTAACTCTCCAAGAGTATCATCTTGGCTCAACATATTATAGTTCATAATGAACCCACTCCAAATATCGGGGAGAGACTGCAAGATCAAATCTATGGAAGTCTCAGCCTCGAAGACAATGCCCATCTGAGACAGCTGCTCGATGTCAGTAATCATCTGTGACATGTGGTGCTCAACAGATGTACCCTCTGACATACATGCACGGAAGAGCTTCTTCTGCAACTCATATCTTTGCGATCTAAGATTAGATCGATGAAGATCGTGCAACTTCGCCAACATGTTATAGGGATCCAATCCCTTATTTTTAGTCGTAGAAATTGCTGAGTCATGGTAGCAAACATAATGGACTGAGCAGTGCAGTTGTCATCGCCGTGAGTCTTCCAAAGATCACGCTCAACTATTTCCTCAGGTCCGGGCTTAGGCTCAAGAGGTTTATCTATCATATAGAGTAAATATAATGAATTTTTTTTTGTGCCTGGATGTGTAGCTAATATTATATCCCTTTTTGTATTAATATTAAGAACAGTTCTTTGTATTTATATGATAAGAATAATATTCAGATCCTTTGTTGTCCAAATAAGCATGGTCTTTATACACTGCAAACATCAAAAGATATTTTAAGTTCTGGAATTAATAAACGTAGATTACCTGAAGTTAATAATACTGAACTATGGCATATGCGGCTAGGTCACATTGGCGTTAAGCGCCTTAACCAATTGGTTAGGAATGGATTGATACCAGATCTCACCGTTGAATCCTATCCAACCTGTGAATCCTGTATTCGGGGTAAAATGACCAAAGCCTCATTTTCTGGTGTTGGACACCGAGCCACTAACTTACTGGAACTCGTACATTCTTATGTATGTGGTCCACTAAGTCAAACTGCTCACAGTGGTTATTCATACTTCGTTACCTTTACTGATGATCTGTCACGGTACGGTTATGTCTATTTGATGCGACATAAATCGGAAACCTTTGAAAAGTTCAAAGAATTCTGAAATGAAGTAGAAAAACAAACTGGTAAATATATTAAATGCCTTCGATCTGATCGAGGTGGCGAATATATGAGTGGTGAGTTCATGGATTATATGAAGGAGAATGGGATTCTAGCTCAATATACTCCTCCAGGTACCCCACAACACAATGGAGTATCTGAGAGGAGAAATCGGACTTTATTGGATATGGTCCGATCAATGTTGAGTTTCACAGATTTGCCCTATTATTTATGGGGCTACTCTCTCTTAACCACCGCACATCTTTTGAATAAGATTCCTTTAAAGGTTGTTCCTACGACACCGTATGAGATATGGTTCGGTAGGAGACCAAATCTTAATTACATTAAGGTTTGGGGTTGTCCTGCCTATGTCAGGGTGACTCAGTAAAATAAGCTTTCGCCTCGAGGGCAAAAGTTTAGGTTTGTTGGATATCCTCCAAACACGAGGGGATATATGTTCTATAATACCGAGTATCGAAATGTATTCGTAGCTCACTTCGTAAAGGTGGTGATCATAGACAGGTTGAGCTTGATGAAGTCCAATCTGAAAATAACGAACCGACGGAGGAACCTGAAGTTCAAGTGGATGAAGGACCTTCAACACATACACTCCGTAGGTCGGAAAGGGTATCCAGACCTCCTGAACGCTTGTATTTGATACAAGAAAAGAGTCTTGATGTTCTCTTAGTAGAAGAGACAGATCCTTTCACCTATAGAGAATCGATGTTGGACATCGACTCCGTGAAATGGCAAAATGCCATGAAATCCGAGATAAACTCAATGCATGAGAATCAAGTTTGGGATTTGGTTCCGCTTCCGGAAGGAATTGTTTCTATCGGTTGTAAATGGGTTTACAAGAGGAAGCGCGGGCCTGACAATAAGGTTGAACTTATAAGGCCTGACTGGTAGCAAAAGGTTACACGCAGCGACCTGACATCGACTACGATGAGACTTTTTCACCGGTAGCAATGCTTAAGTCTATTCGGATTTTGCTTTCTATAGCTGCGTATCATGACTACGAGATTTGGCAAATGGATGTCAAAACGACTTTTCTAAATGGATTTCTTGATGAATAAATCTATATGGAACAGCCGGAAGGTTTTGCATCCAGCGAAAACTCGGGTATGGTATGTAAGCTTAAGAAGTCCATGTATGGGCTTAAACAAGCTTCACGAAGTTGGAATCTTCGATTCGACGAGATTATTAGATCGTCTGGTTTTCTCAAGAATTCAGAAGAATCCTGTGTGTATCAGAAGGCCAGTGGGAGCATGGTCGTATTTTTAGTCCTATATGTTGATGACATCCTAATCATTGGGAATGATTTAGGCATGTTACAAAGCGTCAAAGAGTACCACTGTAAGAATTTCTCCATGAAGGAACTGGGAGAAACTTCCTATGTTTTAGGGATAAAACTCTATAGAGATAGACAAAGGAGGCTGATTGGGTTATCCCAATCAACGTACATAGATAAGATCTTGGAACGGTATAATTTTGGTAACTGTAAGACAGAAAACATACCGTTCAGACATGGGATTCATCTTTCAAAGAAGATGTGTCCACAAACAGAAGATGAGAAGGTTAGAATGTGTAGCCAACCTTATGTTTCGTGTTTGGGTAGCATAATGTATGCCATGCTATGTACAAGGCCTGATATCAGTTTCGCTGTTAGCGTAACTAGTAGATATCAGTCCAACCCAGGTAATGACCATTGGATGGCCATTAAACATATCCTCAAGTATCTTAAAGGTACTAAGGATAAGTTAATAATTTATGGAGGAAACGTGTTGGTTATTATCTAGGTCCCAAGATCAAACAAGACATGAAAACAATGTGTGAATACATCAACGGAGATAGCGGAATACTCACATCGATCGGTTGAGTCGATTTGGAGACGAATGAAGCCCAAAATCCTCACTGCCATTCACGCCCACTACAGCAGTCCACTGCCTCAATTTTTCAGTTTTGAGCTGAGAAAACGGAGCTCCAAGCCTCGTCCGACGGATCCCGGCTCATGGGCGAACCTCCCTACCACCTTCGCAAGACTCGTAAGTGTGCTAGCACTTGAATTTTTTACCATAAAAATCCACTCTTGCTTTCCTTATTCACGCCATTATTGGCTTCCAAAACAGTGAGTGTTTCTCACTTTGGGCGTGAGCATGAGAGAAACAAAATGAGAGATGAAAGATGTGTTAAGTATTAATGAAATGCATTTCAAATATTTCTTATATACTTGTGTGAAATTCACTTTAATTTCACTTGCATTTCACTTGAATTTGCATTTAAAAAGTCAAACAATAAAGGCAAACACTATACACATCATGTCCATCACTATTCACATCAACTTTATTAAAGTGACATGTTGTCAAGTCACATCACTCAAAGTGACAAGTGATTTGACGCTTGATGCGACTGATTGATTTGACGCTTGATGCGACTTGCGTCGTCGCACTCGAATTCGAAATACGCATGCGCTCGCAATCACACTCAGGCTCGGGTTCGCTAATTCCAAATTAATGATTTTTCCGTCGCGTTGTAATTAAATGATTACGCCTAGCGAATTCACTATTCACGTCGCTAACGAATTAATTCTAAATTAATTCGTTCGCCCGAATTAAAATCTAATTTTAATTCCGCGTCGAAATCTAATTTCGTTGAATATATCGAATATATTAATTTACCGATTAATTCCAAATTAATCGTTATCTCTCTCTAGACGATATTTTATCCTAGATAAAATATCTCCGTAATTAATCCTAGATTAATTTTCTCTCTCTCTTCAATATAATCCCAGATTATTCAAGAGTGCGAGTTATGCGTCATCGGTGGATTATCGGGAAGCGACCCATGAGATCCCCGAATAAGTTGGCAGTAAATACGGTCGTCGGTGTATCCGAATCACGTACGTACCAAGTACTACGTTCTACCGATTTACGAGACAAGGTCGACTCCTAGCAAAGCACCAAGTCTACCCAATTCTCCGGACATATCCATTTAGGAATATTAAGATCTGTATCAAGCGTAGTATACCAATGTATTGTGCGTATCGGCCCAGTATCACATAGTCACGTGCTAGGGCTGGGGCTGGATAAGTGTCTGCCCCGTCCGAAGCACATGTCGGATGTCTGGTAACTAGTCTCTATAATCGGATATTCATGACCTGGTCATAATATCACGATTGGATGCGCATCACTTAAGAGCACTAATACCGTATCCTGCGTGACATCATATCCAATATGACTGAAGTGATACTTCCGTCTTGACATCACACCCAATACACTTCGACTCTCTGATAAACCCAGAAGTGGTGTACGCAGAACCGGTTAAAGCCATGTACCACCAAGACCAAAGTCTACCGATTATCGTAAGTATTAGCGATGTAAGTCTCAGGTTAAGACTATACACACCTACCTTGATTTCGGCCTCCCATAGACACATAGTCATAATACCAATGGGATTCCGAAGGGTCTATCCAGAGCGAAGCTGTTTCCCGTACCATCGGTGAAACACGACCTCCTATCGCACTTGCATAAGTATCCAATACTTATATATATGAGAACTATGCCGTTGTGCCCTCACAACGCACACAAGTGCAATACCAGCCTATTCGGCATTATCGATGTCCAGTCTCGATAATACTCCGGCTAGGGATATTTAATGATTAATCCTTTGGGGACTGATACTGTCTCATATCTTTCTCAGTCCAGGAACTAATCATAGGGACCTCTCTTCATTTATATATATCTATGGTGATCTAATCACAAATGATGAGAGTGCAATTTCCTTGTCACATAGTTAATTTGCTACAACAACACAATGATCTGTGCAAATAGTGACGTTATGGGTCATTTTGTCCAACAATCTCCCACTTGGCACATAGCCAGTCACTCAAGTGTCCCACACCCGAACTACGTACGGTTCGCTCAAATTACTGAGGAAAGGTTTTCGTCAGCGGATTTGTTTGATTGTCGTCTGATGCGATTTGCACGATCATCACATCGCCACGATGTATGATCCGAACGAATCAGATGATATAGAAGTATATATCTGGATCGTCGATGAGACCTTTAATTCCTTAGCCTGTGCTGACGCCTAGCTCAGCTGCTAAAAGAACTATATCTAATCTAATTAGATTTATTTTCGACCCAAATGGCTTCTATTGCTGCCTCAGCTGCAGCAATAATCCGAATTTTTTGTTTATTCGGCAACAGTTATCTTGCTCGGAAGATTTCCTGCTCACTGTCCCGTAATTCAAACTTTATAGTATCGTAGTATTTAATTGTTTGGAAACTTGCAGCAGTGATCCCAGTCACTTCAAGTTCTCCTTCTCCATAGTTTAAGACAGCATCTTTAGTTCTCTAAGATACTAACAGATGTTCTTAATTTCAATTTAGTGACTATCACTAGGATTGACCCGATTGTGACTCCATATGCTCTAAGCGTATGAGACACCAATACAAGTACATTTTAAATGTACAATTTCCCAGATAGTGTTAACAAACTCCAAATCTATCCCAGTTATTAGCTCAAGCGGTTCTTTGGCTCTTATCTCTTTCAAATAAAAGGACTCTTGGTGATTTTGCCTTCTAGACAAGATTCATAGACAAGTAAAGTACCAGTTTTAATTGATTTAAAACTCCATTCTTAATTAGTCTATCTATCCGGTCAAGGTTAATATGACTAATTCTAAAGTGCCATAGATATGTGTCATCATGAGAAAAGTTTTTTTTCCGTTTAGTTTTAGATCTTTCAATCTTAAATATTTCAGTATTAAACAATGATTCATGCATTTACGACCTTAATATTTATAGATTATTCTCGAAGTTTCCTGTGCAAATGCTAATCCATTTCTACTAATAATAAATGATTTATTATCAAAAAAAATAGAAAATCACATTCCATGAGTTTTATTATAGAAATCAAATTCATGTTAATAAAGCATATTATTCAAACATAAATAACATTTATTAAAATTCAAATTGAAAACTCCCACTGCTCTAGCTGATCTTTATTCATAGAATAAAGGTTGTTACTCCCCAGAATTCTACGGAGAATTCCTATTGAAAGAATATTTATGAAAGCCAAGCTTTCACCAATTGCTTTATGGGAATTTCGTTGTTAGTGCGCTCTCCCACTAACCTCCTTATATACACAAGAATTATTTCGTTTTGAGTCAAATCATAAACCATTATGATTATTTCAAAACGTGAGTTCCAAGAACCTTATGCTTGCTTCAATCCAAACATGGATCGAATAACCCGCAAACCTTGTTTGTCGGTTATACAAAATCGTCAGGATGTTGTAAACATCCTCCAAAAGGTTTCCTTTTCAGGAAAGTGATTTTGATCTGTAACTGACACATTTCATAAATGAAATACGCAGTTATCAACAAGCATTTTCAAAATAGATTTACCATGGCAACAGGTAAAAGGTTGAACCGTTATTAACACAATGTTGATAACGATACCTTTCCGTCAAAAGCCCAGCTCTGTACGTTGGTATGTTGCCTTCCATGTATGTCTTCCTTGAAGACGTTTAATGTACCAATAGGCACAATGCCTTGTGGTACAACAACTAGTATCCAAAATATTTGTTATACATGGAATCCATTTCGGATTCATGGCACTTTGCCATAATAGGGAGTCGATACCTCGTATCACTTCCTCAAAACGTAGTCGGTGGATATACCTTCATAAGATTGACATCTTTATGAGGTTAGATCAGAAACCCATACCCTAGGTTGTTTTCTGACTCTATCCGATCTACGAAGTTCTTGTGTATTTGAAGATTAATGGTACAGATTCATTATTGATGAACTGTTTGTGTTCCATTAAGGACTTCGTGCCTTGAACAGAATTACTCCGATTTTCATCGAGTATCACTATCCTCCCACTGACCACTGCATATTGGTATTCCTCTCAGGAAAACCGCATGGTGAGCAACAATCAAATTGTTCTCATGTGGGATTTATAAGTACTATACTTAAGGTTTCCCTTAGGATAACCTATATTGGCACTTATCCAATTTGGGTCTTTTAGTTTGGTATCAACCAAACGTTATGTCTGGCATACCCAAATTATCAGGAATGAGAAACCTCGTTTCTTCCCTGCTCATATCCTATATGACATCTGTCAAACAGATTTATATGGAACCTTATTCTAAATAAGTTTTGCACTGTTAATACATATCCTATTGAAGGAAACAGTAGCTCAGAGCGACTCATGATAAACCTTATCATGTCCAACAAAATTTGGTTTTAGTTCGGACACACCGTCTAACTGACGTGTCTCGTGAGGAGTCCTCATATGAAAGAATATCGTACTCTTTCATGTACATATGAAACTTACTGCTTAAGTATTTTCCAATACGGTCTTACCGTGGCGGAATAATACTATAGTCGATCTGTTTATTTACTTCGTGTCGAAACTTCAAAAGTCTCTGATCTGTGTTCTTCAAAAGAAACACATAACCAAAACGTGATGCCACATCCGTTAAGGTCACGAAATATTCATGTTCACATCTAGCCTAGCTAGATATGGGCCCACTAACTTCACCATGATTAGGGCTAACAGATCGGTGGCCATTATACTATTACCAAGTAAATAGTATTTTAGGTACTTTACCTAATAAACTAGATTCACAGACCTTATTTGAATAGTCAAATCAGTCCTAGTACCCACTCTTCAAAAGTGTGGATATACGAGTCTCGTTTAATTGTGTCCTAGATAACAATGCCACAAATAAGTCTCTATTGATCAAATCAATTTGAGCTATTTATTTGTCATTTTATATGTTTTAGATTTTATTTATATTCAAAACATAAATTATGTTATTTACATCTAATGTATTTATCTCAGTATCATTTTTATATAATGAAACACTTAGTGTTCTAGAATATAAAGGTTTTATCCGCATCGGATTAAACACTGATATAGAGATAATGTCTCTAGTCAAACTAGTTACATCATAACATTTCCTAATTTAAGTACATACATAAAGGGTAGTTCTTAAACTTAGGTATCTACGGTCGAAACAGCGACTTTCGTCCCGTTTCCGATTCGTAGAGAAATCTAGGCTTGAAGTCAGTCTCCGGCTCATAGCGGATATTGAACATCAATACATATATTTTATGTACCACACTAAGTATTTAAAATCCAATTTCATTACTAGTAGTGAACATAACTTTGACAAATATTTTAAAGTCAGAGCCTCGGCCTTTCTTTAATTCCTTCGTGTCTTCCATATCCAAATGGTAGTCACTTTGGGATATGTCAATTATCTTTTCAATATTGCACAAACCTTTGGCCAAGCCTTGGGTTTTAGAATATCGAAATGATGTGCAACTTGCCCAATTGCAAACTTTGACTTTTCACCACTAGAATAGTCAAATCAATTCTCTAAGAATTATTAATTGCAATTTAATACTTTTAAATCTAAAGGTAGATTTATGTTAAGTATATTAATAAGCACTAAAGTCATCATCACATAAATCTTCCAAAGATTTTATGCTCCACTATTTGCTTAATTATGGGCTAAGTCATAATAAGTTATTTTATCAAATAAATTAACCTATTATTAATTCCCAATTGAAAATTAAATCATTTAAAATATATCAACTTTTCAATCTTTCTTGATTTCAATAGTCCAACTATTTAATCAATTTAATAAGGTACTATTTATTATAATGATTACAATAATCCAAATATTTAATCAACTATAATCTTAATATTGATTACTATAATCCAATTATAAAATCAACTATCATTTAATTCAATTATATTGATTACTATAATCCAATTATAAAATCAACTATATATCGAATGAGTTTGTATATAGTCCAACTATATATAATTTTAAAAAACAACATTAAAATATTAGTCCAACTAATACTTTTGATTAATGTGACGAGTAAAATATAAATGAGCGCGTTTAGCGAGTATTCGAACGAATGTTGCAAATTAAATACTTGCCTCCCACTATTTTTCGTCGAGCCTCTAACCCTCTGTCGAGTACTCGGGAAACCGTGTTTCCTAGTGGGCTAGGATCCCGTTAAATCACACAATCTTGACTTTGGCCAACAAATTGTATGATAATTAACTAGGTAGATCTCGAAGATCAATTGGATCTCATCCAACTCCTAGATCCAGTAGGTGGACATCCAAGTCCCAAACATATATCTAATATATGCCTATATATCGAATATATACCCTAACTTTTTTCCTCTGAATCAACTAGGCCTTGGCTTTGGCACAACAAACCTAGTGATCCCAGTCAAGCGCGGACCCATTGACATGGAAGCTTCGTAATCAATGTCAATGGACAAGAAGTGGTCTTGACTTTGGCCAACAAAACACAACTTGGACACGACACCGATATGGAACAAAGCCTCATGATTAAAGCACATCTTCGACAGACAAGGGCTTGACTTTGGCCAACAACCCCTGCCAATCTCGGATCTTGAGCAAGAATCACTCAATGGAAGGAAAATAAACGCTTGATATTTAACGAGGGTTTTTCGCGTGCAAATTGGCTACCAATTTAATTATCTTTGTTAAGGTCTCATCATCATACACCCTTAAACATGCATTCTAAATACATAATAAAGCGATATGAAAAATAAATAATAATGATATGCGGATGGATACTTTACACATTGATCCTAGATCAAATCTCTCCCTTTCTCACTCAAGCTAGCACTTGTATTACTTCTACCCGCTACACTACACTTCTAAAGAAACCTCATATACATAGAGGGGAATAGGTGAGAAGAGATACAAAGAGAATGAAGGTGATAAGGCTGGACACGCAGGTCCAATTTAATAAATCGAATTTATTACAACAATTTCTAAAATTGCCCACCCATCTAATATCCATCCGATATACATTATTCATTCAACACAACCACGTATTCACACACATAAGCATGCTATCAATCAATCTAATCAAATTAATTAATCTGATAATTAAGTGATCATCCAATGTTCAAACAACGATTTGATTTTGTTCGAGTCAAACTCGTTTTGTGAATAAGTACTTAAAGTACGAATTCATGAATTAAATTAAACTATATTATTAAATCTAATTTAACATGTACTTAATACTAATTCACTATTCAATTCCAAATTAAACATTACACTTTATTAATAAACCTTTTACGATTTAAATTCCAAATTTAATCGTAACGCGTCTCAAAGACCGATTAACGTCCAACGTCAATTCAATTAAGTCCAATGGGCTTTTAATTGATTTGTTAAGGCGTGGACTTTTGGTCAACTCGGGTCAAACCGATAACCAAAGTCCAATCCGGGATTTACCCCATAAGCCCATAAATCAATCTTGGCCCATTAGGCCCAATTAAACTTTAAAGGTTCATTAAGTCGCATTTGGGCTTAACGGAAGTGGTTTTGGGCCAATTGGATCCAATCCATTTGGCCTAAACCCAATTTGTACAACAAAGCCCAATAAGCCCAATAACAACTTTAGAAGACCAAATCCAATTTAAGGCCTAAATAACTAAATCACATGAATCCAATTCCGCAACTTAATTACCTAAAGTGCATTACATGATTAATCACCTAAATCATATTTCTAAAACACTTAATTAGTCCAATTAATCATGCTAAACATCATCATCACATGTCAAACACATAAATGAAAAATCAAACCCATATACATGCTCAATGCTCTCGGCCAAGGGAGGATTTTGTGTCCGATTTGGTTTCAATCCAATCGAACCCATAATCGACATTAAATCAACATCCTAAATGATTTCCAATACATCCAATGTTCAAAAATCAAAATACCAAGACATTCAAGGGCATATATCTATTCGGCCAAGGTGATAACTTTTGGGGATTTTATGTTCAATTCAAAATCCAATCCAATTAGTTCCAAATTAACATTATCCTTAATGATTCCAACTCATCAAATGAATCAAAAACAAAAAATTCCAAGAATCCAAAATGACTATCACATTCGGCCAAGATATAATTTTTGGGAAAATTATTCTAAACAATTTTTCTTGAAATTGATCAAATCAATCTTCAATATTACATATACTAAGCATGCTCAATCATCCAATTTAATCCAATCATGCTCAAATACAAAATACCCAATTTTAAGCCATACATTTTTCATGCTTGAACCTAAGGCTCTGATACCATTGTTGGTTATTATCTAGGTCCCAAGATCAAACAAGACATGAAAACAATGTGTGAACACATCAACGGAGATAGCGGAATACTCACATCGATCGGTTGAGTCGCTTTGGAGACGAATGAAGCCCAAAATCCTCACTGCCATTCACGCCCACTGCAGCAGTCCACTGCCTCAATTTTTCAGTTTTGAGCTGAGAAAACGGAGCTCCAAGCCTCGTCCGACGGATCCCGGCTCATGGGCGAACCTCCCTACCACCTTCAAAGACTCGTAAGTGTGCTAGCACTTGAATTTTTACCATAAAAAATCCACTATTGCTTCCCTTATTCACGCCATTATTGGCTTCCAAAATAGTGAGTGTTTCTCACTTTGGGCGTGAGCATGAGAGAAAGAAAATGAGAGATGAAAGATGTGTTAAGTATTAATGAAATGCATTTCAAATATTTCTTATATACTTGTGTGATATTCACTTTAATTTCAATTGCATTTCACTTGAATTTGCATTTAAAAAGTCAAACAATAAAGGCAAACACTATGCACATCATGTCCATCACTATTCACATCAACTTTATTAAAGTGACATGTTGTCAAGTCACATCACTCAAAGTGACAAGTGATTTGACGCTTGATGCGACTGATTGATTTGACGCTTGATGCGACTTGCGTCGTCGCACTCGAATTCGAAATACGCATGCGCTCGCAATCACACTCGGGCTCGGGTTCGCTAATTTCAAATTAACGATTTTTCCGTCGCGTCGTAATTAAATGATTACGCCTAGCGAATTCACTATTCACTTCGCTAACGAATTAATTCTAAATTAATTCGTTCGCCCGAATTAAAATCTAATTTTAATTCCGCGTCGAAATCTAATTTCGTTGAATATATCGAATATATTAATTTACCGATTAATTCCAAATTAATCGTTATCTCTCTCTAGACGATATTTTATCCTAGATAAAATATCTCCGTAATTAATCATAGATTAATTTTCTCTCTCTATTCAATATAATCCCAGATTATTCAAGAGTGCGAGTTATGCGTCATCGCTGGATTATCGGGAAGCGACCCATGAGATCCCCGAATAAGTTGGCAGTAAATACGGTCGTCGGTGTATCCGAATCACGTACGTACCAAGTACTACGTTCTACCGATTTACGAGACAAGGTCAACTCCTAGCAAAGCACCAAGTCTACCCAAATCTCTGGACATATCCATTTAGGAATATTAAGATCTGTGTCAAGCGTAGTATACCAATGTATTGTGCGTATCGGCCCAGTATCAGATAGTCACGTGCTAGGGCTGGGGCTGGATAAGTGTCTGCCCCGTCCGAAGCACATGTCGGATGTCTGGTAACTAGTCTCTATAATCGGATATTCATGACCTGGTCATAATATCACGATTAGATGCGCATCACTTAAGAGCACTAATACCGTATCCTGCGTGACATCATCTCAAATATGACTGAAGTGATACTTCCGTCTTGACATCACACACCAATACACTACGACTCTCTGATAAACCCAGAAGTGGTGTACGCAGAACCGGTTAAAGCCCTATACCACCAAGACCAAAGTCTACCGATTATCGTAAGTATTAGCGCGATGTAAGTCTCAGGTTAAGACTATACACACCTACCTTGATTTCGGCCTCCCATAGACACATAGTCATAATACCAATGGGATTCCGAAGGGTCTATCCAGAGCGAAGCTGTTTCCCGTACCATCGGTGAAACACGACCTCCTATCGCACTTGCATAAGTATCCAATACTTATATATATGAGAACTATGCCGTTGTGCCCTCACAACGCACACAAGTGCAATACCAGCCTATTTCGCATTATCGATGTCCAGTCTCGATAATACATCGGCTAGGGATATTTAATGATTAATCCTTCGGGGACTGATACTGTCTCATATCATTCTCAGTCCAGGAATAATCATAGGGACTCTCTTCATTTATATATATCTATGGTGATCTAATCACAAATGATGAGAGTGCAATTTCCTTGTCACATAGTTAATTTGCTACAACAACACAATGTGCAAATAGTGACGTTATGGGTCATTTTGTCCAACAAAACGAACTATAAGTTAATGGGTATACAGACTCCGATTCCAATCGGATCCTGATGATAGAAAGTCTACATCTGGATTTGTCTTTACCCTAACGGAGGTGCAGTTTGTTGGAAGAGTTCCAAGCATGGATCTACAGCTGATTCCACCACTGAGGCGGAATATATTACAACTTCTGAAGCCGCAAAAGAGGCTGTGTGGATAAAGAATTTTATCACAGAATTGGGAGTTGTCCCAAGTATCGAGAATGCGATTCGTTATACTGTGATAATACTGGAGCCATTGTACAAGCAAAGGAACCAAGGGCGTATCAGAAGTCGAAGCATGTGGAACGCAAGTACCACATCATTCGAGAGATTGTGTCACGAGGGGATATTATCCTGTGCAAGGTACCGAGTGAAGATAATGTAGCAGACCCGCTGACGAAGGTCATACCTCCGAAGTTGTTTGATAAACACGTGGAGTCGATGGGTATTAGATACAATCGTTATTGGCACTAGAGCAAGTTGATAAATTCTAAATTTACAACAATTTCCAAAATTGCCTTTTCTCTTCTAATATCCATCCGATATACATCATTCATTCATAGCATGTTATTCAATTAATCTAATCCAATTAATTAATCTTTGAATTAAGTGATCATCCAATGTTCAAACAACGATTTGAATTGCGCGAGTCAAACTCGTTTAAGAATAAGTACTCAAAGTACGAATTCTTGAATTATATCGAACTACGATTTAAATCTAATTTAATTCGTATTCAATACTAATTCATTTATTTAATTCCAAATTAAATATCTACACCTTTTAATGCGCTTTAACGACTTAGATTACAAATCTAATCTAAATGGGTCTCAAAGCCCAATTAACATCCAATGTTATTTAATTAAAGTCCAATGGGCTTTCAATTATTTCATAAGGCATGGACTTTGGTCAATATGGGTCAAACCCAAATACCAAAGCCCAATTAAGGAATCACCCTTATTTGCCAAGAAACCAATTTCAGCCCATTAGGCCCAATTAAACTTTTAAAGCCCATTTGTTATATTTGGATTTAATGGAATGATTTAGGCCCAATTTGGATCCAATCCAATTTTCCTAAACCAACTTGGCCCAACCAAGGCCATTATGCCCAAATACAACAATTATAAGCCCAATTCAAAATCAAGCCCAATTTATTAAATTCCAATTTTCCAAAATTCAAAATTTAATAAATCAAAGTGTTTAGCCATTATTAATCTTTTAAATTAACATTTCCAAAATACTAATCTAATCCATTAATCATGCTATTCATCATCAAAACATGTCCAACATAATAGATTCATAAAATCATCTCATTTCATGCTATATACCTCATGGCATTCCCTAGGATTTTTGTTCGATTTCGTTTTCAATCTGATTGAATCTCAAATAAACATTATCCCAAGTCTTTAAACTCATCCAATGATCAAAAGAACAAAAAATACCATGACTTTAAGCTTAAGCATTCGGCCATCATA